>JAULKK010281795.1:0-14234 GCA_032355705.1 Rubia peregrina
GTGCTTAGATTTAGGTAAAGAAAATGAATGGATGAAATTAAAGGTAGAAAGTAAAAGTAGAATGAGTTGATGGAATTGAAAGAATCTTGAAAAAAATGGAAAGAGTGCCAAAAAATATATATCTATTTATAGTAAGTGTGTCATAAATAACAAAACATAGGGAGTATAATATTATAAGAGTTCAGAACAATACTTTATTGTTGATGGTTGATGTTTATTAAAATAAATTATTTTTATTAATTTAACAATAAACTGAAATTCAAGTAATTCGGAATTTCAAATTAATTTTTATAAATAGATAATAATCATCTTACAAACATGTATATGCATCTAAATTATAATTGCGGTTGGAATTCAATCGTATTTAATTTGAACAATAATTCACCCATTTATTAAGTTACATGTAAATAAAAAATTATAAACATTCATTAAATGTTTTAGAATTTTAGGAAAATTTAATTTTTGAATGTATTGATTAATACATAATATAATTAATACCAATTTTATAGAAAAATTAAATTGCAACATATGAAAGTTAATTTTTTTCTAATAATATGACATTAGTTAAAACTTATACATTTATCACATTCATTGATATTTATAAAAATTATCTTTAGATTTTTATAGACTAAAATAAATTACTAATACTATATTTATTAATATAATGACTCGTCATCAATTCACCGACTAAAATAATTTTCATAATTATTATAGTTAAATATTATACATAAAATGTATATGTAAAATGAAAATTTATGATATTTATTATTAATATTTATCAAAAATATTTTTTTATTAATTTACTACAAATTAAGTTCGAGTAATTAAGAATTTGACTCTAAATTTTATAATCATTTGAATGGTCATTTTTAGTAATCATGAAAATACATTTAAATTGTAATTATTGTTGTATTTTTAATTTAAATTAGAAAAAAAACAGAGTTATTAAGTTGCATATAAATTTAAAAATATAATCAACACTTATTTTAGAATTAGGAGAATTTAGTATTTAATTTTTTAATTTATAATATTTATGATATCAATTTTATGAAATATTAAATTGGTATAGATTTATGCTTGTGAGATTAAAAATTATAATTAAAAATTGTTAAATTGTTAAAAGTGTAGTTAAAAGATAGATTTTTTTTTAAAAAAATATCAGAACTTAATGAGTTGGCAAAGTGAAGTTTTCATTATCTTTTTTGCAAATGCTTTTTTAGTTAAGAAATCATTACAGAATTCATATCAAATTCATAAATCCAACAAAATAATATGACCTACCCATTTTTAGTTAGTTAAAACTGAGCCTGCATAGGTATAACTTCGCTAGATCAAGGTAATTCGCCGAATCCACGAACACCTGAAGTTCAAAAACACCACTAACTGGCTAACCACAAAAATAGCAGACAACTACAATGCCAACTCGACAAACACGAGCAAAACTATAGCGGCCAAGAAGAGAAGTTCATCTGTAGAGATTTGTTGACAAGGATCACAAACTTCGAAGGACGGATAGATCCCTCGAAGAGCATTCTCCCACTGCACCACTTCCACCCCCGAGTTCCATCCTCCTCATCGAGTACCTGTCGTGAAGAGGTTCCATCCTCCTCATCAAGTACAGATATGCAGTAACAAGTAGCAGTGGTCGCTCACTCTGCTGGTGCATCTGTTCCACCTCATGAACCAGTCAAAGAAACCCACAAAAGAACTCCTCCGAGTCTGTCAAATTTGTAACCCATCTTCTTCCTCAGCGTTAACCACTGAGAGTAGCCCCCATTCCATTGGTTCCCTTCAGTGCCCTCGAGGCTCGCCACCATAGGAGAAGGATCTATGTCATCCTTCACCAGAATCACCACGATCTTTAGTCCGACAGTCTCTTCCGAAGACACTGTCAAAAATCACAAAATAAGATAGTGACTTTGTTTGGTAGGGATATGTTTATAAGCAAAACGACTTATTTTGAAGACTAAATTATTGTTTGGTACCTAATATATTTTGAAATACCATTTTTTGGTCCCGAGACCAATGTCGCGTCCATTAATAACCAACAAATACAAAATTATTTGTTTGGTCCCAAAACCATATCCCGGGTGGTTTTCAGGTTTTTCAGAATTATTTTTTCGATATAGCTAGGGGTATTTTTGTAATTTTACTAACTAAAAATGTTTTCATTTAAAAACTACCAATTTCTATTTCTATTTATTTTATCTTTTTCTATTCCTATTTTCCTTTTTCTTTCACCCCTCCCCTTTCCCCTTTCCCCTTTCCCTTCCGCAGCCTCATTTCCCCTCATTTTCAGCCCTCCTTCTTTAATCCCACTGCCACCGGACCTCTTTTTGCTCCACCGCCACTCTCCGACACCGACCTTCTCCTTCTCACTTCTTAGCTAATTCTACATACCCGCAGAATGATATGCGGATTATGGCATCAAGAATACAATTATACGACAAAACGCTAGGCATAAATCCATGGAATTTCGCTAAATTAATTACACTCAACGCCATATCAATCATATTTATATGAGAGTAACATTTTACCAACATATCAGAGATGATGGAGGTGGAGTTGCAGGAGTGGTACGAATCTTTCAGGCACAAAAAAACCAATTTGCCCTCGCCATCGACAGGGTAGGCTAGGGCTACGTCCTTAGCCAGGGAACCGGTGGACTTGTAGCTTTTGAATTGCGTGAGAATGTGAATCGCGTGGCACTTGCATTAGAGGTCAAAGAAATTGTGGCCGCGGGCCCACTCGAGGAACTTGAGGGTGAGATTTGGTCAAATAGCGTCTAGAGGAAGAGGGTGGTGGAGAATTGAGGAGTGAAGAGTGGGGATAAGGACTCGAGGAGGAAGTGGTGGTGGTGCATATGGACCCCGATGACGGTAACGAGTGGTATGAGAATAGGGGTTTGTCGTACCTCTACGATGGTGGTAACTACGATGGAGGCAGCCACAGAGGCGATGGATATGGTGGAGGACGCGCAAGGGTTTAGACGGAGGGGTGCCGATGGTTTGAGAGAATCTTCCGGTGAAGTGACGTTGAACTTGATGGTGAACTTGAGGGGACGACCTGCTGCTAGTCCGAGATGGCTACCGATGACGGGGTAAACGACACGAATGCAAAATGGTGAATTTGGTGGGCTTGAGCAGAACAGTGGATTGGGGAATTTTTTTTAAATTTTTGAGGTTTTTTAATTAGTAAAATTACAAAAATACCCCTGGTCATGTCAAAAAAATAATGTTGGTTAACCTAAAAACCGCTCGGAACCTGGTTTGGGGGCCAAAAAAACATTTTGAGGTTTTTAATTAGTGGAATTAGAAAAATACCCCATAATTTTTATTTTTGAGGTTTTTAATTAGTGATATTATGAAAATACCCCCGTTTATATAGGAAAATAATGCTGGTTTACCTGAAAACAACCCGGAATCTGGTTTGGGGACCAAACAAATCATTTTGTATTTGTTGGTTGCTGAATATAAGTGGCATTTGCACCAGAGACCAAAAGATGGTATTGCGACATATGTTGGGTACCAAAAAAACAATTTAGTCTATTTTGAAAGCAGGGGTAGATCAGATTTTGCTTCCCCCAACAAGCTTCTCCTTTTAAAATAAGCTACTTTTTAGCACTTTACCAAACACTAAAAAGTGATTTGCTTAAAAACTAAACAGTTTATTAGCTCTGCCAAACAGAGCCAATGTAATTTCCAGTAGCCATACTAATAGTTCAAAAAACAAAATACTTACAACAAGCACAATGATTTTCAGGATATGTTTTGAAGGAAATAATCCAAACTTGCCTCACCACCAACCAGAGTAATCCCTCCAATATGATGGTCTATCATATAACCAGTGAGACCCCCCAACCCAAATCCAGAATAATTTCGGCATCCCTCCAACAATACCCAGTAAACCTATGTAGATCCCCGGAACATCACAAACCACGGTCGACATAAGAAACATTCTTAATGAACGATTCTTTACACTACACGTAATCGTAACACTCTTAGAGCTTCTCCTCTAACTACTTAAAGCACATAAAACACACAAAATTGAAAAGTGAGAAGAACACTATGCAAGTAGTGGCTTTTATTGGTGTCAAAACTCTTCTGGTAAACTAAACCACCACAAGTTATTTCATCGGAATGGATGGGCACTTTCAATTTTTTTAAAAAAAAATGAACAACCACTTATTAAAAGCCTTGGAAAGGAACATTAAAAATTCCAATAGAAAGAAACCAAAACGACTATGCTTACTTGGAATACTTATCCACACACATGGCCACTACCCAAGATGTTTGGATATCTGTTTATCCCTAGGACCACAAATCAGCTCATACGTATCTTCGCTAATCTATAAGACACAAATCAATTATAAGTACATATGCTAGGAACAATCTTCTAAGAACCTTAAACATTTAATTACAACCTACAAAATGACAATAACACAACTCCCAATGCCAACTTTGCATTCTCCAACCATATCTACCTTTTCTACAACTTTAACCACAAACCATCCTCTAGCCAGCATTACATTATGAAAGATCACTACAATCTCACTCACAATTTCTCCACTAAAACCACTACTGCTCACTTACACAACACAAGTAGGTAAATCACCCACGGCTTCGTATAGTACATGCGACATCCCACCCTGCGATAAAGATAGGTAAATCAATCACGGCTTCTCACATAACTGGAAAATCACCGTTCCAAGTGGAAGATCACATTGCTTTTTTTGGTGCAACACCCTAGTCTACAACGGAAACATATAATGAACTAGTTAATTACCCCTTTACAAACCTAAACAATTTACACACTATGGCTCTTCCCTCTTTTGAACAGTGACTAATATATAAAGTTTCATAATACACCTTTACCCCTTCAATCCCATCATTACCCCATCCACACCCACTCGCCTGAAGTCCCTAATACACCACTTACACAACACACTTTATGGTAATCATAAACCTCAAGAATTTGGCTATAAGAAAAATTGTACCTCAAGACAAAATTATACAAAAGCGGCTCACTAACTTCATAAACTCAATCCACCATTTCCCAACTAAAAACACTAGCCATCCATTAACAAACAAGAGAGACCCTTATTAAGAAAAAAAACACAATTAAACAAGCAAAATTATTCCGTTACTATGCTAAAATTTTTAGACATTCAACTAAACCATCAACCAAGATGATTGCCAGACGTGCATGCCCCTCTATAACCACATCGATAAGAAACTATAGATACCAAAGCCTTCTCAACACTATCCTTGTCTTGTAATATCTCCTTCAACTTCTAACATATATGTGAATACATCTCATTGCTTGTGTTCCCAATAGTCTTCATCAACCTCATGTGCTTTACGTAGTAGGACTTACGGTCAACAATCGACCCATAGTCTGAACCTTCTAGCTTCATACTCAGTAAATATACAAAGTATATGTAAGTTTCTAGGGTATGTTTTAATTCCTTAATCTGTTGCTCCAGACGATGACAACGGGTTATCAAGACACTACAACAAACTAAGGCTAATGTAACACTTTAAAAATGTTGCTTTAGATGCTAAGAATACTAAGTTGGACCTATTTTACTTTTACAAGTATTACCTTAGGTGATGTTAAATTATATCTAAGGTAACACTATTAAATCTAACGTAACACTTTTCAAGATTAAGGTAACACTTTTCAAAGGTTTAAGTAACACTTTATAAGCTATTGTAACATTTTAATAAGTGTTGCTAGAAAGTGTTACGATAGCTCTAATAGTGACATTTCATTAAAATCCTTAGGTCTCACGCCTAGAGCCTTAAAAGTCTCTTCGCGAGGAGCGTGTTTAATTCATGCTGAGCTTTGAGCGATGCCTCAAGAGTACAACATCATTCTTCAAGCTGGTCACAGTGGACTTCTCGATGTTTAATTATCCTTACTATACCCTCATACTTAGTCACTAGTTGAATACTATACTCATGCACATCGGCATTCAGGATTGCCACTCATCGGATATCACTCCCAAGTGGCGGCATTCTAACTGAAACCCTTTTATATGAATGATAAACTCATCAATACGGTATGCTTGTTTAGAAATAATAGCTTTCTTTTTAATAACTCGAGTCTTCTCCACCAAAAAACTCCACCATTCTTCTTCATCTGACATAATATTCATTAAATCCCTTTTAAGATTGCCAATCACAATATCTTGCTCCGAGAAACATTTATCATGCTCGTAAACTTCAGACATGCTTGCCTCAAATTTTATCTTCCATTCCACTTCAAGATCTCTAAACTTAAGTAGAAACTTATTTATCTGATAACCTAGTCCTATCGCCCACTCATTCGTCTTAGATGTAATATTCAAGGTTTGAAGATAGGCTTTTACAACTTCTAAATCTAGGATACTCACTTTCACAGCTTCCGTAAAGTCACCCTCGAAAGTCACCCTGAGCGTCGAAACGTCATACTATTCTACATAGCCACCTAATTCAACTCACCCGGCTCATTACAAAAACCTAAGGCACCCAAAAACCCTCCATAAACTCATCTATCCCAACGTTACACTCAACGTCAGCACAAATATGCTTTTTGGACACCTTCTGCCAACCCATACCACTAACACTTAGTTCATCGTAGTCATATCTAGTGGCCAATTCCACATACTTCTCACCCAAAGGAGTAACTGTACTATACCAGATATCCCCCTACAATATATTTGATACCATCTAAAGGCAGTGCTTTGCTCATAGCCAAGTCAATGCTAGATGCAACACTTTGTTTTGATAAAATAGTCCCATTTGAAGAACATAAAAGATGTAATTAACATGGATCCATTCCTAAAATCCAAAATATTAATGGATAAAAATATAAATTCCATTAATGCTTATATTTCAATAATTCAACTACATATAAGCCAACAAAACCTGGCAGGTATAAGCTAAACAACTTGACCACTAGTTGACCCACTACCACCACGAGTAAGTGACTTAGAAACCCTTTTATTCTCTTGCACTGGCTCACTAATTGGGGGGATCAACTTCCATAACATTACCCCTCTCCTTGAAATATCATCAACTGGATAAGGATCAACCATACATGCACAAAGCTCCATTATCATTGGCAATGAATCCCGCTTCCCCAGCTCTTGGATCAAAGTAAAGGGATGGCCACCGTCCTTTATCTTCTTCGCAAATGCCGCATTTCCCTTCAGCTTAACACCTTCCACCGCCACCAATATCGAGCTATGGCTATTAAAACCCTTGATATCCAACTCTACACTCTGCTTCCAAATGTCCTCTCAGGATCCACACCACCCCACCCCACACCTACACCCTTAGCATACACATATGTAAAGGATTCGTAAAACCCTTGAGTTTTTACAACCTGATTCATTAGCACACATGGATAATCCGGATGGCCAGGACCTTAGTTTTCAGATTTTGGAGCTCCGCCTCTAACCACCATTTGATTCAATCTCCTCCTTGAGAAGACTTTGCTTCTTCGCCAACAATAACTCACTTCAATCCAGAGTCACCTCCATCTCTTCTACCCACTTCAGAAGGGAACTTTCCTTAATAGTAACTTTGGCAAGATGATGCCCAAAGAATGTCAGACACTCCCCCATCCCAGATCATAAATAATTCACACCATTAAAGTTAACATACAACATGCCAACAATGTACACACACACACACTGCACATATACATAGATAAATTGCTCAAACAAGAGAGCTGTTCCCTTGGCAAGACTCACTGGCTTTTTTGACTGTTTTGTCATATCCACACTCTATGAGTCCTTTTCTTCTTTGCAAATATGATCGTTCAACTTCTGCACTTTGGATGGCTCGACACTAGCCTCTCCCCCCTCCAGGCTTCCATTTCCACTTTGAGAGCTTGATTTTGTTAGATTAACTAGATACCATTGACGAGCTTCCAACATTTACAGGTTAGCCCACATTTCACCTTCCCTTTCTCTCAAATTAGGGTCATCGCAAACATGATTCCGGTGCCCATAATTCACTTCATCTCCCTTATCATACTGAGCTTCTTCTTCCTTATTGTGGAATAGCTGAAACTTCAACTGCTATGCATGGCATCATCATACCTACAAAATATTAAAGTGTCAATAAAGTAGCATATAACACACAAATAACATAATGCATAAATATTAAACATCTCAAACAAAGGAATATATGATAACCTCACTTCTCTCAGGCCTTCCCAACCTTATAGAATGGGCGACCAGGGTCTTGACGATACCACTATCCTTTTTCAAATTTGTTTCCTTATAAGGTTTCCTATCTAAAGGCACTACACAATTCCATTGGGAATAGATATGTAATCAACACACCTGATGAATAAATACCTAACTCTCCATACCCCATAGTTTATAGGTTAGTCATGCACAACCTTAATCCCAAGAAATACTTGGGTAAAAGGTAAAAGTATTATTGCTATTATTTAACCTCTGGAGCTGATAAATTTTTTAGAACAATTCTTTGCACTTTCTTTGAAAATTTAGTGTTGGTATGTTGAAATGCACTGGATGTTGAAATATATATTTTTGAAATTAAAGCATCACACTTTCTCCGAAAAACCTCAACAAATTGGCCTTTTGTTGTATCATTATAATACTTCAAGAAGAACTCCATACCCTCACAAATGATTAAATTTGATAGGTTGCACAAACTAGAGAAACATGCTCCTGGATTCGCATGTAATATATACCAATCCTTAAGCTTTGATTTCATAAGCCCATCATTGTCTAGCAACTAGAAAATTGAATTATTATATTCTCATTCATTGTTAGTTTTCTTATTAGAATAAAAGAAGTACCAATCTATGGAAATTTGTGCAGTAGGATTAAAAGAGGTGTGTACAAGGGGCTGGTGCCAGCCAACTCTAACTGCTAGCTATTGCAGGGTATGAAAGAAGGGCACTCTAATAGGGAAAGAAGAAAACCAAGTTTCTAGGTATAAAAAAAATAAAAATAAAGTAAAGTTTTGGTGTGGTGAACTTCCTGATTATTGCAAAGCTTCTTTATGCGACCTCTTTAAGTTGTTCAAGAAAATCCACATAGATGGTCCTGTAATAAGATCCAATGATCTATTTAGTTATATATTATAATAGTTTGTGGTTCATGAAAGGAAAATGAGTGCGTACCTGTATACGTTATCTCTAGTCCTATTTTTAGAGGGTTTAGCTCTCCTTGTTTGCATATGGTGACTAATGTCTTGGATATCATGGACCTTACATAGAGATCATGAGAGCGTGGTTTGTTACTAGTCAAAGTCCCAAAGATAGTGGACCTCCCATAGAGGTCATGGGATTGTTGTCTATATGGACCATGGTGTTTGGGCTTCAGTCTATGGGCTTTGTAAAAAGTAAAACTTATACCAGAAGCTCCCATCACTCAAGTATTAAAATGAAGATAAAGATAAATTTTATTCACGTAAACTCTAGTAGGTGGTGTGTGTACAAAGTGATGATGCATTTGTAAGTTCGCATAGGCCATGTACTTGTGTTGTAGTGAGTATTTTTTTTAGCACATAGTGTGAAGGTTGGGGTTTATTTGAATTCATGTGGTAAGCTTATTGTCTTTAGGTTTGTAATTACATCCACGTTTTATTTCAAGGAATCCCTTTTACTTAGAGAAAAAAATTGGAACAAGGTTTAATAGTTAACAACATTTGAAATTTCATGTTTACACATATATCTCATCTTTATCAAGATAATCCCTACATGCTTGTGAAATTCTTTTGCTTTTGCTAATTTCTCAGTTTTTGCCTTTAAAATTTACTTGTGACCGTCATAGTTGCTATCTTTCTAATTCAAAGGTTGGTTAGGACATTTTGATCCGCTCCCCTTATCATTTCCATCTTGGTGGCCAAAAAAGGGATATGTCTTTTCATATTTTATTAGTGTGTACGCGGTTCTAAAAAGGAAAAGGTGACTAATTATATTCCCTCATCAAATGCATCTATATATACACTGACATTATTATTCTCCAAAAATTATATATCTCATCACCTTCTCCTACATCTCTTTTCTCTCTCTTATTAATACAATTTTAGGGGTTGAAGTTGCATTTGAGATTTTCTGGTAACCTTACGGTCCTTAGACTTGCGCCCTCTCTATCTACTCTAGTAAATCTTCATTTCTCTATTGTGTGTGTGTTTATTTCTTTAATTTTAAAGAAAATGACACCCACCTAGTCTTCATCTACTCTTTGTAAAATTCTTATATTCCTACAACCCAGCAAATAGAGAGATAATTATATCTGAATATGAGAGTTATAAAAATATTGTGGGTGTAATGGACCCTCTAAGTAGCGAAATTAAGGTTAGAAGTTCTAGTGAGGAGCATGATGGAGTAAGCAATTTTGTTGGGATTAGACATGCAGAGTTGAGCGCCTGAGAGGAAATTGATTTTTTGACAATAAATTGGAATTCGGGGAAAGTAATCGTGTTTCCTAAGGTTATTCTAGTGATATCTTACAGAATGTTATCACTGAGGTGAAGTTAGATAATTTAAGGAAATAGTATCCCATTCTCAAGGACCAAGATCTTATAGTTCCCTTTAATAGCGAAGATGTATGAATTCCTCCTTAGGATATACTTCGGTATATAAATCACATTTGAACTATGAGATAACCCTGTCTAAGCCTAATTACATCTATGAAGTTCTATCGTATTATGATATAACTTTGGCTTAGCTTCATTCTAAAAGACAATGAGGTTTATTGAAACTTGGTATGTTTCCTTATTCCGTTCCTTCTATCAGTTTCACAAAGTTAAAATATATAAATAGTGTTGATGAGTGTACATGTCATCTTTTGGTATCAAGAGTTTTTTTGGTTAGTGGATTGGTTAGTAATGTGGGTGAATGGAGAAATGAGAGGTATTTCTATCTTTTCTTGGATAATATGCTAATGAAAGGGTTTCAAGTTAAAAAGCTAGCATACAAGATAAGTTTCCCAAGAAAGATAGGCTAGCTCCAGATTGTGATCTAGTAACTAAAGTTGAAAGCTTATTCTTTGGATATGGACCGGTGGTAGCTTAAAGCATAAAGTGTTTTTACATACATATGTTTAAGTGTTATACTTTCTATATTTTTGTTTATGAATTTTATTGTATGTCTACTGCAAAAAAAAGTATTAACATAATAATCCTATCTTTTATCTGGGCTATATGTATATATATAACAAGGGGATCTAGTGCTAGGTCATCCTTTGATGAGGATGGGTTCAAGATAACCCCTGTCCAATGAAGTAGTTATGGTAGATTAGATTATTGGCAATGAAAAGAACATGTCAAAGTTGAGGAAGATGAAAGTAGACTAAGTAAAAGAAATAAGAGAGAGGAAGGAGACACTTGATTTTTTCTAGAAGGTTCATTAAGCATTTTGGTATCCCCAAGAAGTTCTTGGGAGAAATTTTGGGTAGTCGAGATTTAATAGCTTAAGGTCTGGATAAGAGGAAGCACCGTTCTTTGTAATCTCATCATAAATACCCTACCAAAAGAAGTAGTAGTACAGTGGAATTATCTATGCCTTCTACATTGTCTAAGTTTCCTCTCTATAACTTCATACCTTTATTAAGTTTCCTACTCACTTAGCATTTGTATAATTTTGAGGAGATAATTAATTTTTTTAATGCGTTGTGGGTTTCTTAGAGTATGGCTCTTGTTGCAAAGAGACTTACTAAATTTACTAAGAAGAATGCTTCCCTAGAATAATAGTGCGAGGTTGAGAAAAAAAGCAAGGGAAGATGCCAAGGGTGCTTTGTAGGAAGATAATAAAATGCTAAATGATGAGAATAATTGAACCAGGAGCTCTGTGATGAGTTGGAGTTCCTGAAAACTCATGACCCCACTTAAAAGTTTTGTCCTCGTGCATTGATGGTCAAGTTTCTAAAACTACTCCCTCTGGTTTATTTACAATGACTCTTTTTTTTCTAAATTTTTTTCAAGGCATGTTTGACCACTAATAACTTTATTTCATATAATAACAGACTATAAAATTCAACTTTTTAGAAACTACATGTTACGGAGAATCCAAAGACACCACACATGACGTGCGTTATTGTATGCAAATATAGTTATTGATGGTGAAACATGCCTAGGAAAATTTTGCAGTCAAAGGGAGCCAATGTTAGAAAATCAGAGGGAGTAAATCATTTTGTGGGTACTTTGAAGATGAGTCAACTGCTCGCAATGTTGTCTACGTGGAGGATTTGTTAGAGCTTCGTGGAAATCACCCCCGATGTCCAGCTTAAAGGTTTGCCCAATATTGATGAGGTAAAACAAGTTCATTCTACCATGAATAGTATTGTAAATGAATTGCTTTTAAGAAAGATTTGTGATCATGGAAATCCTTATAAGTTAATTGAGTATCTAGAAGCTCAACAATCCCACCCTTTATAATCCCAACATTGTGAATTTATGTTCCCAATTTATATTATATTATTTTAGCTTATTTAGAAAATTAAATGTAAGGAATTTTGGCCTTAAAATTGAGCTAACTATATATTTTTAGTTAGAAGGTTAGTAATGCATAGTACATTTTCATATTCTTACATTTTATTTTATGAAGTTTTTGAAAATAATAATTCATAACCTGTTGTGATTGTGTCATTGGATTTGAAATTTCTTGGCACCAGAGTGAAGATAGGATCATTAGAAGTAAATGGCACTTTCACAAAAGTGATAGTAGCAGACCTTTGTGTTTCACGAAACATGCAATTTCCCATGGTCAGTGGAGCGATAGCCGAGAGCAGGAGCTGTAGCTTTTACTGACCTTGGGATTTCTTATGGTTCGTGAAAGTCTAACTGGGAGCAGGACACTTGGCGTTAGTGGACCGTGAAAATTCGTATGGTCCGTGAAGGAGGTCATTTCGTGAACTGCATGGATTTCCACAGTTCGTGAAAACCGTCCAGATCTTAGGAAAATTGAGAAGAGAGTTGCACGGTTACCGCTAATGGGTGTTGAGATTTATGAAAGAGTTAAGGAATTGCCTAACGACTTTGGGAAGAAGAAGCGTAAAGTTGCAAGTGAAGGAAGTTTGAAGAAATGTTCCATTTTTTCAAACTTTGTTATTGGAAGGATTTGGATGTAAGACATTGCCTTGATGTAATGCACATTGAGAAGAATGTGTGCGATCTTTGGTTGGGACACTGTTGAATACCCTTGGTAAAACAAAGGATGGTTTGAAAGCTCATCTTGACTTGGTTCAAATGGGAATTAAGGGCAATTTGGGGCCGGTCACGAGTGGTGATGATTGTGATCTTCCATCCGCTTGCTATTCCATGTCTCAGTTAGAGAAGAAATTGTACTATGAGACCTTTAGACGTGTGAAGGTGTTGGGGGCTTACTCATCTAATATAAGTTCGTGTGTGTCATTGGAAGAGTTAAAGTTGGTTGGATTGAAATCACACGAGCCACAGCTTGATGCAGGAACTGAATGTCATTGCAGTCGACATATTCTCTTTCAAACTCGGGAGCTAATCCTAGACATGACTTTGAAGATTTAGCAAGCTTCCAGACTCAGAACCTATCATGATGGGTAAGCCCTAAAAGGTATTAAAACCATTTCAAAGGGGATAATTAATTCCCACAAGTGGGCGCAAGTTCCCCCCCCCCACCCTCTGCGTTTTTCTCTCTAAATAACCAACCGAACCCTTTCTTTCACTCATTCATCATCAAATCTTCCAAACATTATAAGTAATGGTTTAACATATCAAAATCCTACCCATGGTTATCTATTTTGCAAAACATTCAAGGATTTTCAAGTAAAAACATGATTTTTTGCAAGGGTTTTGAAGATTGTTGATTGGGCTCAACAAGATCCCCTTCTACTCGATTTCTAGGAAAATATTACATTATCAAATGTTTGTTTTCCATTCATTAGCATTGTTAGAATCAATGTAATCACCATATTTCCATTGAGTGCTCATGCTAATGTTACTAAAGTAGTGAGAATTTGTCTACAAAAAATATTGTGTGTTTGAAGTAGTTTTATTTAATATTAAGCATTTTTTTTTCATTTTGTGTTCAATTTTTAGTAGTCGTGATGATTTTTTAAGTTCTAGAGATGGAAACACCGAAACAACGGTTGATGAGGATGAGGGGGACGCGGGTTCAAGAGAGGTAAGAGTTGTGAAAACACATTGTAGAACACTTGAATGGAAGATTACCAAAAAGGAATTAACCCTCTTGGTTTTCAATGCAAATGACATATGCTTGTCGGA
>JAULKK010281804.1:0-14233 GCA_032355705.1 Rubia peregrina
GAAATCTGTAATTCTGGCATTTTCTCTCTAGTGGAATCCGATCTTGGTCGGCCGTGGATGTAGCCAATTGGTGAACCCTGTTTGCCAACTCAGACCTCCTATCGAGCAAGCGATCCAACCTCGCCAATCCTAAATCCACATCTTTCGCGAGCACATCCTCGCTCAGCTAGTGCCCCTTACACTTCTTAATCAACTTCTCCATATCAAATTTATCCTCCTCTTCCTCATCTTCTTGACCTTCATCATCACTCTCACTGTCACTCATATTTTCCATCATAGTCACAATAGCGGTTTTACTCAAACTGCGTATAAGCATCGAATATTATGTTGAATTCCCTAAGAGTCACAACCTTCGCCATCCCTTCCTCAAAGATAGGAATATATCCTTAGCCTTCTCAAACAGATGCCTCCTGACATAATACTCTGCCAGCGCAGCCCACAACCGCCCAACCTCATCCATAAACTTCCTAATCCCATCTCGAATAGAGGCAGAAAAAAGCTCAGATTTGGTTTTGAGAGAAGATAATCATATTTGTTCTCGTTGAATTCGCGTGCACAAACTGGCGTGAATTTGACATGGTTTCAGATCCGTTGGAACTTTGACAGATCGAGGAGAGCCACAAAATGAATTTGGTTTGAGGGAAGGTAATTATTTTCGTCTCGATAAATTGGCGTGAATTTGGCATGGTGTGTGGATCTGTTGGAACTTTAACAGATTCAGAAGGGCAATATAATGGGTATGTTTTTCGAATCTAATTTTCTCTTTTTTGGGTTGGTCCGATTTGAAGAATTGGAGGTTTAACCTCAGATTGTTTATTTGGTTTGAATGTCATGAATTGGGGACATTAAGCATATGAGTATCTCGCTTCTGGGGTTTCAAATTTGGCCGAGTTTATGGATGATTTCTGCTCAGTTTCTACTCGATTTTTAATCAATATGGTGTACTTGGCTGTGTTTTTATTGGGTTTATTTATGCCCACAAATTTATGATTTAAAATGATGGACTTGAATGAGGAATTTCCAGGATGTTGGCTGCTTATGATTTCAGAAATTTTGTTTGGTCTCGGAAATTTGTGTGATGTTGGATGCTTTTGATTTTGGAATTTTTGCTTGTTCTGGATTTAAGTTTGGGTTTGATTATGATTTCGGTGAGTTCTTGTCTCAGATTCTTACCAATGAGGGACAATTTTTTGCATGGATTCTTGGTACTGTTTGGCTCGATTTACAGGAAGCAACACCAACTCGATTTTCTGATGAATTTCCCGGTGAGGTTGGGCTTCAAACACGGTAGTTTGTGCCCAGATTTTGCTCAGTTTTTGCCCAAAACATGGTATACTTGGTTATGTTTTGATGGGTTCCATTCTGCCCATCAAATATTTGTGGTAATTTCCGGCGAGGTGTGTATTTTCCGGCATCAATGGAAGCACGGCGAAGGTTTGGGCAATAATTTCCGACGGGCTAGGGTTCACAAGTTTCTGGGTCGGGTAGCTAGGTCTTTGACCCGAACAGAGTAAATGGTTCGGCGGCGCAAGATCAGCAGCTAGGGTTTTGTGCTTCCGGGTCGGCGGCCAAGTTTTCTGACCCGTAAACAATTCATCTGGGCATGAGGTTCATTAGGGTTTCTAATTATTAGGCCGAGTGATGCTATGGCTTAAATTAATTGGTGGAAATTTTCAATGCAAGCGGGTAAGAACCGGGTTTTTTGACCCGAGAGACAACAGACTGAGTCTGATGACCCTGGGCTATTTCTTAAGCTAGGTTGGGCATTTATCTTGGGCTGATTTAACTTGCTATGGACCAAGGGTTATTATTTGCTACAAGGCTGTTGTGGAGCATTGGTTCTCACTTCTCAAGTGAGTCGGGTCTTAATTTCGGGTCACATGACTCGCGAGTATGGCAATCGGGTATTTGACTTGCTTTTGCCGTGACATGCCTTTTTCTTGGGCTGAATATCTTTTCTCTTGGGCTGAGAATATTCCTTGCACTATGGAGGATTTTCTTGGTAATTTTATTGGGCTTCAAGGATTATTGCTCCCGATAATTGGGCTGAAAGGCTTGCTCTATTTTGGTTGAATATTTGAGTACATTTACCTTAATACTCATATATTCAAGCATAGACTAGGGGTTTTCTTGTGCACATGGACTCATAGTAGAGTGATTTTTTGGACTTTATTCTTGGTTTATGTGTGTACCTTACTACTTCGATTCTCTTACTACTGGCTTGGGGAATTGGCACGCAGAGGAGTTCATCTGTTATCTTTGTGGGTCTGCCAAGTTCCGACATATCCTATATCAGTGGACAGGTTTTAATCGCACCTAATTATATGCAGCTTTGCGTTGACTACACCCGGGCATGGATGGGTGAAAGACATCGCCCAATGGCACGCAGAGGACATGATGGACATTGATGAGTACCACCTTATATTGGCAACACATATGGAGAATTCCACCTTGAAAGGCCTCGATGTTCGAGTTAGAAGCAGACTTAGAAGCTTACAGTCAAGGGGGAATGTCCTATGGGCCGTAGTGTATTTCATTGCTTTTCAGTTGTTTCACTTTGGTTTGTTTCATTTGGGCCTCACTTTTGGAGGTTGTGAACATTTTGTAGTAGGCGGCCGACCAGCTTAGGCTTCCGTCTGCAGTTCCCATTTGGGAGGCGTAATATTATTTACCTATTTTGCCTAATCCCACCTCGAATAATAGCATCCACATTCAACCCGGTGATCTCATCAGCATGCTGAGTCAGCAAATCACAAAGCTCCAACCACAGCAGATGCTTGGTCTTTCCCTTGATCGAGTAAAACCCATCATTCAAAACCCCGGCCAACAAATCACAAAGCTCCCACCACAGCAGATGCTTGGTCGCTCCAACTACAGCAGATGCTTGGTCGCTCCAACCACAGCAGATGCTTGGTCGCTCCAACCACAGAAGATGCTTGGTCTTTCCCTTGATCGAGTAAAACTCATCATCATTCAAACCCCGTCAAAGCGCTCCACAGCCTCCTGCCACCGCCCTGAATCCCTCAAAAACTCAATAAAATCCTCCATGTGGCTGGGATCGTACGTCAAGTACCTCATGTAAACCCTAAGCGAAGTCTCAAATGGGGATCCTGCCTAACGAAGTCCAAATACGCCACCAAATCTAATTACCTCCTGTAAACCCTAAGCGAAGTCTCAATGGGGATCCTGCCTAACGAAGTCCAAATACGGCCCCCAAATCCGATCATGCTACGTCACAGGCAACGCGCACATCGCCCTATCAAAAGTCCTACTAGTGACCGTAACCAGCTTCTGCGTAGTCAAAACCTCTAGATACATATTCCAAATATGCGGCATCTTATGCATAGTAACAAGCGAGCGTTCGAAAGTATTGTTCAGCGATTTGTACTTGGATTGAGTGAGGGAAGGCTCCTTACAAGTTCGAGGAGCTCCAGGAGGTAAGCGCGCCAGATCTTGAAACATCCCGGCAGGTATCTGACGGCCCGTTCGTACATAACCTGCCGCATCTCGAAGGATGCATCCGCTAGTGCGATTAGGTAGCACCTCCACAGCTTAAGGATGTACGGGCTGCGGAGGACCTCTTCCTCGTAACGTAAGAACTCTTCGGTTGGGTAGAGTTCACATGATATTATGTCTCCAGACGCCTTCGTTTGACCGGGGGTGATTCCTTGGGCTTCCACAAAATTATTTGTGGGATCACGACGTGTGTCGCTATATATATACGGGGAAGAAATACTATTTACAATTAGGATTCGGAAAGATGTACTAAATATTCATACTTGCCCTATTTGATTTAGTTCGAAAAACAATTTACAATTTGGATTTGGAAAAGATGTAAATATTCAAACTTTCCTTATCTGATTTCATTTGGGGATTATTCTTTTTTCCTTTTTGAAAAAGGAAATGGTGATTTCTTAAGATTATTCTTTTTCATTTTAAATTATTTGTAAAGAAGTCATTGATTACGAAAGAAACTCATCTTGAAGTGCGCCGAGTCCCTAGCGATGACCTGCAAGACAAAATCCCTGGAATTATTCGAGGGGAAGATCATTCGATGGTAAAGTCAGCCTTGAGGTGCAAATAGTGAAAGAAGAAGGGAATCGTAAAAGAGAGTAAATGAATGTAAATGGAGTACATACCTTATATTTATAGTAGTTTGTTTTCGACTCTATTCCCTAATTACCAGTAAAATAGGATCATGATTATGGATCCATTTCTATTAAGCTTATTTGGCTGAATTCGGCCCAATACTGTATTTGGGCTTAATAACTTTAATCATCAAAGAGTGAATGTAAGAGTATCATTAAAAGTCCCCAGAAAAGTTAAGTGTGAATCCAAGTTTTTGAAAAGTCATATCTTGTCGTAAGAGATAAAATTATAGCTAATAACCTTAAAGGAGATGTAATTCCTAGGAATGTGGACTTCGAACCCGAGATGAAAATGTTGGAAAATGATTGTAAAAAGTTGGATTTTATCAACTTTCGGGATTCGTTTTGAGTTGGGCTCGAACTGAATTAGGGCCAGTGGGCATCATTTTTTGGATTCTCCTCTGCAAGTACTATAAAATAAACTATTTAAACTCTCAAAATGGATAAGGGGTGAATTAGATATGGATGCTCAAAGAGTCCCTCTTGGAATGGAAATTTAGGCGGAAATACATTCCCACGTATTAAGTTTTCTATGATTTTTTTACTGTCCAAAACGCATATGGATCGTGTGGAAGTCTCTAGAAAGTCCGAAACGCGTAACAATGATTCATGGAATCAAATGTGGAATTTTCATATGAAATTTGAGCGTTTATCGTGATAAGGAATACATAAGATATTCTTATCTTTCCAGAATCTATTCGAATATTTGTAAAATATTTGGTGGTTGGAGAATATTTTCGGGAATCAAATCTTTCATGTATTTTTCTCTTTTAGACAACTATAAATAGAGCTTTTATGTCAGACAAAAATTGTGTACCATTCTCAAGTCTCTTTTCCTTCTAAACTTGAGTCTTATTCCTTCTTTCTGAAGTCTTCATTAGTTGATCCGTCGATGTGTCAATGTGATAGTCTTTTTGAAAGTCTTCGTTATTTAATTTGTTAATTTGTGGATGTGATAGTCCATCAACTCTTATTTGTTAATGGTTACTTTTGATAGTTTTATCCTACGGAACGATGTCCACGACAGAACTCTATCATTTCAAGGGCAGCGGGTTTAATCGTGATTCTATCACTTAATGATTGGTTGAAAATTGATTTTTTTTCTCTTGTAATTTAAACTTTCCGATTATATGCATGAATGATTAATAATGATTCTATCACTTAATAATTGCTTGAAACTTCATTTTACTTGTAATTTAAGCGTTCCGATTATATACATGAATGATTAATAAATTTTACTCCATATTTTAATTGCTCGTATAATTTTATTAATTAATTTTCACATTATATTATCAATATATATTTGACAGTTTTGAAACGAATGAATTTTGTTGAGTTATATTGATTCAATTTAGTCAAAAATTATTTTGAAGTTACACACCATCAAATGCCTATGCCGATCAAATCTACATGCTAATTGTGTGCTTCCGTATGAAAAATATTTTGGATGCTTGACTTCGAAATTGCAGTGAAATTTTCTACCCACATGGTTGCAACGTTACATGAATTTGAACGTATGTGATAAAATATAAAGGACTTTATTAATGGTGCATTTGATATCACATCAATGACACATCTCATCAATGATGAGGGTTACAATATATAGTGGTATAACAAACCAAAGTCTAACTAGAATATGATTCTAAGTCTATATCAAAAATAGTTCGAGCACTTTCGCTCTCTACTGCAAAACGCTCTCTACTGTAAATTTTCAACGGCTTCTAACGTCAACTCTACAGTGACCATTTCAGGCCAACCTCCACCTTCCACCTGAATCCCATCACCAAACCTACATCTTCTGAATACGCCAAGAAGTCAGCCGCTATGGCGGCTCAAACCCTCAAATCGTTTTCTCAAGCTTTACAGTCTAAAAATCCCCCAATTGCTAATTGCTTACCATCCGTTCCGAATCTCACTCCGACAACGCAATTCAAAGGTGAACTCTCTGTGCTTTACTCGCCCGATCAAATTCAAGTGCTCGCCGGACACTACTCCAATGCTCTTATCGGCAATTTCCCGAAAGGGAGACCGGCGATGGAAACAATTGAGGCAGATTTCAAGACCATAGGTTTCAATGGCAAATACCAGATCGGGGCAATAGACCACAGGAATATACTCATCCGGTTTCGAGAAGGAAGACTATCAAAGGTGCTGGATAAAGGCCGTTTGGTCTTTCAATGGAAAAATAATGCGAGTGCTGAAATGGACACCCGAGTTCAAGCCAAATACGGAATTGCCAATCGTTCCTGTCTGGATTACGCTTCGCAATGTGCCTCTGTACTACTACAACATCCCTTCAATCGAAGCAATCGGCAATCAAATTGGAGTCTATATCAAGATGGACCAGGCCACCGAAAGGTTAACAAGACCTTCAGCCATGAAAATCTGCATCCAGGTCGACTTACAAAGCCAGCTTCCGCTCTCAATAAGGTTAGGCTCTATAATGGATAATGACAAGTTCCCTATTGAGTATGACAATCTGCCAGTATACTGTGCTCACTGTAAGAAAATAGGTCATGACCTTACCAAATGCAGAATTGTTAACCCAGACTTAGCTCCAAAGACCTACCCCAAATATAGAAACTCAAAGAAAGAAGATTTGAATGTTGGCAACACCTGGAAACCTGTTACACAACCCCCTAAACACTCCTCGGGTCTGACCACCTCCCAAAAACAAAGAGAATATGGGAAACAAGAGATGGAAAGAGCTGATAACTTTGTACACCCACCCATTAACCTTGAGCCTCAAAACCGTCCCAGTCATATTCCACCTAGTATGGGTATCACTCAGGTTACTGATCCTACTACCACGCAAGTTACTGTTACCATAGATAACTCGAACACCAAGATAGCACATAATAATATGCCGGTGGAGGGAGATAATAATTCTGATGCCATGGAGGGGAACGACATTTCGGTACATTTGGTTTCGGAAGGAAGCCATAAACGTGTTTATAACTCAGTGAATGGTGCTGAACAAGGTGATAAGCCAAAGGATGATAATGAACAAATCAGAGGATGCAATAAACAAAATGACAAATCAGTGGAGGTTCTTGAACAGAGAGATAAGTCGGTGGAGGTTATGGACCAGATTGAGGACCAGGAAGACACACCTACTGCCTCTGTCAGATCATCTAATGCTTTCAGAGCAAAGGATGATCAATCAGGTTTTTTTCTACAATCTCCTCTCAATGATTATGATTCTAACCATCTTGAGATCTCTTCAGCTAGATCTAGTCCTCAGCTAGGAAACCGGTTTTCAGTTCTTTTGGAAGAAGATAAAACAGAAGACGACGATTTGGATGATTTGGACAAAGCTGATTCAATTTCTAGAGTGCAACAACTGGAGGAGGTTAGTTCTCAGAACTTAAATGTTAGCTCTAACTCAAATGAATCTAGGAAGTCAACTCTTTTTAACGCATTACATAAGATGAACCTAAGATCATCTTTAAAAAGCAAAAAAAAGGTTTCCCATGTGTAGTACAAACCTAAACTGTAAGGGATTGGTATGGAATATTAGAGGACTTGATACATCTGTTGATAGATTGATAAGACTAATTGGCATCCATAAAATCATATTTCTATGCATATTGGAACCAAAACATGAACTGGATCAGATTAATAATTATAGAATCAGGCTAAAATTCGATCATTGTCATGGTTCAACAATAAACAACATCTGGATATTTTGGATGGATGACATCCTTTTAACCGTAACTCACACGAAAGAACAATTTACAGCTGCTATCATTAGGAATAACACTCTTTCTGAAGAATTACATATTGCTTTTGTTCATGCATCAACTTCCTATACAGAGAGGAGGAAATTGTGGACTGACCGAGATCTTTTAGCTGGACATAATAAGATTTTAATTGGCGATTTTAATGCACTTAACACAGCTCATGAATATAAGGGACCTAAGAAACCTAGCAGGATAAGTATAGAGGATTTCTCTGAATTTATCACCACAAATAAATTATCACATCTATACACTGTGGGCAATACTTATACATGGACTAATGGTAGAAAACCCCCAACCTTAGAGAGATTAGATAGGGCATTGGCTAACCAGATTTGGATAGAAACTTTCCCCAACAGTTCTCTACATACTTTGAACAAATACACATCTGACCACTGTCCACTGCTATTAACCATAGGCACAAAAAACCCCTCCTCACCTAAACCTTTTAGGTTTTTAGACGTTTGGCTAACAAGACCAGATTTAAAAGACATCATTGAGACTAGCTGGAACTCCCCAACTCAAGAGAAAGGATTGAGAAAACTATTTTGCAAACTAAAAAGACTTAAACCAGAATTGAAAAATTGGAATAAAGAGGTTTTTGGAGACATAAATGAAAACATAAAAAAGGCTGAAGAGGATCTTAGAACTCAAGAAATTGACTATGAAAATAGTAACACTCTAGAAGATTACATTGAGCTAAAACACAGAAATGCTAAACTCTTAAAGGCCTTAACTGAGGAGAAACTGTTTTGGAAACAGAAAGCTAGAACCAAATGGATAAAGGATGGTGATGAAAACACAAAGTTTTTCCATGCCTCGGTTAAACAAAGAAGATTAAAACAAAGCATCACTAAGATTAAAAATAATTTAGGGCAATGGATAAATAACCCTAAGGAAATTGAAAATGAGGCTATAGATTTCTTTACTAGTTTACTAATTGAGGAATCTGACACTCATACTGACCAATTCACTTCTCATTTCATGAATCAAATCCCCATGGTACTAACTGAAGAAGATAACACGAATTTACTTAGGAAACCTACATTAGAGGAGATAAAAAACATAACTCTATCACTTAATGCTAATGGATCACCAGGACCAGATGGTTACTCTCCAAATTTCTTTAGACATAACTGGGACATAGTTGGAGAGGACATTCTGCAGGCTGCAATTGATTTCATGAAAGGAAGGAAAATTCCACCTGGAATAGCTAGCTCTTGGATTGCCCTTATTCCCAAAAAGGAAGTCCCTCTTACTTTTGCTGATTTTAGACCAATCAGCCTCTCTAACTTTATAAACAAGATCTTTTCGAAATTAATTGTCAACAGAATTAGTCACTTACTGCCTAAAATTATTTCAGATAATCAATCTGCATTTATGCAAGGAAGAGAAATGGCTGACAGCATAATTCACTTGAAAGAAATGGCAGGATTCCTTAACAATAAAAATAAACACCCTAACTGCATTGTAAAGCTTGATCTAGCAAAGGCTTTTGATAGGGTTAGATGGTCTTTCCTAAGTGATGTTTTGTATAAATTTGGTTTCTCTAACCAGTGTATTGGAATCATCTTGTCTAACTTATCATCAGCATGGTTTTCCATCCTCATAAATGGAAAACCAGCGGGTTTTTTTCAACTGTCAAGAGGAATAAAGCAAGGTGACCCTCTGTCCCCTATTCTTTTTAACATATTTTCTGAAGCATTTACAAGGAGCATTAAATTCTGTCTTTCCAATGCGAAAATGGATCAATTTGTTGTGCCAAAGAATGCCATTTCAACATCACATTTGAGCTATGCAGATGATACGGTACTGTTTATACAGGCAACACCTATGACCCTCACCAAATTAAAGGCTTTCCTACAGGTTTTTGAGGAAACAAGCGGTCAAAAAATTAATTACAGCAAGAGTAGCTTCTTTGTTAGCAGATATGCATCTAGAAATCAGATTAAATTGATTAAACAGAGATTAGGGATGAGTAATGGAGCATTGCCATTTACTTACTTAGGATGTCCTATTTTTTTAGGAAGACCGAAAGCTAGTTACTTTCAGTTTTTACTTGAAAAATATGATGTCATGCTTAATAACTGGAAGAATAAATGGTTGAGTACTGCTGGTAAACTAGTACTAGTTAAAACTGTTATGTTTTCCATTCCACAACATTTATGGGCAGTTTTAAAACCCCCTAACACCATCATAACTGACCTAAAAAGGAAAATCTCTAATTTCATATGGGGACAAACCGAAAAGGGAGACAAAAAAGTGTGGAGGAGTGTTAAAAATGTTTCTTTCCCCACAGAGCAAAATGGACTAGGAATTAGGAATTTTAAAGATATAATTGATACTTTCTCTTTAAAAATGTGGTGGAAATTCCAATTGGGAATTACCCCCTGGGCTAAGTTTATTTGGTCTTTACCTATGAAGAAAAGAAAGTCTCAAAATTGGCTTAGGATTGAGAAAGCAAACACTTTAGCTGAATCACTTGTTAGGGTAATCCATGGTGAAGGTAAGGCTAATTTTTTCACGTCCAATTGGACTAACTTTGGGTGTCTTGAGGACCTGAGGCACTTACTGACAGGGAATATCCAATGTGATATAACCATTGCTGAAATGTTAAACCAGAAAAGTCAGTATTTGCCACTGCTAGCTAATTTCCCTACTGATATTATATCTTTTCTACAGAAGGCTACAATCAACATGGATAGAAGGGATAGACTCATTTTGAAACCATCCTACAATGGTGAGTTCACTTTCAAATCTGCTTTTCAGGAAGTTTCAAGAACCAGAAGACCATTGAGAATACTAAATCATATCTGGCACAAACATATTCCCATGAAAGTTTCTTTCTTCCTTTGGAGATTAGCAAACTCTATTTTGCCTTTTGATGACATCATTGTTTACTCTAATATTAGCTTAGCATCTAAATGTCCAATGTGCTGTGAGTGTGACTCTCTGTCTCATTTTTTTTAACTCATGTGAGATGTCAGTCTCGGTCTGGAATCACTTTCAGAACTTAATTGGTTTCAAAACTCCAGATTTTCCAAATATTTTTGACAGATTAACTTACTACTGGTCTACAAAGGGTGACACTCCTATGCAGTCTAACATTCTTACTGTCATCCCTGCTTTAATATGTTGGCATTTGTGGAAGATGAGGAATAATTTAATATATGAGGATAAGACTACACATTTGCAAACTGTAATTGATGCTGTAAAGAGGGACTCTTTTCAAATTTTCTTTGCTAAACCTGTTCTTAGCAACAAGATGGAGGATAAAATTTGGTTTGAACTAGGTTTATCACCACTAATTAGATCTAAACAGAAACCTAGGATTAGATGTGTTCATTGGCAAAAACCAAATGAGGACTTTAAGATAAATGTTGATGCCTCCTGGGACTTTCCTAGTAAAAGATGTGCATTGGGGATAATAGTTAGGAATAAAACTGGGCTGATGATTACAGCTCTTACAAAGACTGAACATGCAACATCGGTATTGCACGCGGAAATTTTGGCAATAAAGATTGGATATGACTTGGCTGCATCCCTAAGTTTGTCTACCTTTAGCCTAGAATCGGACTGTTACAATGCCATTGAGGCTATCAAAAATCCACAAAAGGCTCCCTGGATGATATATGAGCTGGTTTTTGATATCCACAAGATAATAAAACATGTTCAAATCTATCACACTCTAAGACAAGGCAATAAGGTAGCAGATTACCTAGCAACTTCAGCTGACAAAAAAATAAATCTGGAGAAGGTCTTCACTTTTAATGATTTAGACCAGAGAGCAAGAGGTTTGTTATACCTTGACAGAAAAGGGATACCAGACATTAGAGTTGATAGATGATAGATGAATATGATGCTACTCATTATCTATTTGATTCAACTTGCCAGGTTGTTTAACAAAAGAAGGATCATCCATGAACCACGGCGGGAACTCATGGATTAACATCCATTTCATGTGGCAAGAGACAATGAGCAGATTCTCTTTTTAGGGACCAGAATTGATTTCTGGTTCAAAAGCAGAGACTGAAAATGGATCAAACATCAAATGATGGAGAAACATACAATGAACATGGACTGAAAGCAACAGCAGCAGAATGAAAGCATCAGCTTTTGAGGAAAGTGCACAAATGAACTGAAGAATATTTCCCTTCGGAACACATCGAAAGAATGGAATTATCTAATGGGCTTGGGAGTCTGGCCGAATGTTGTACATCGACACGGGGGTGGAGGTGTGACATTCGGAATCACTCCCGACACTCTTAGATAATTCCTATTTTTCTAAGATCAACCATTTGGTCATTCTAGGAACCTTGTGCAAACTAAGCCTTTCGGCTTCTTTTTGATGTAACGATTTTTGTTACATATGGTTTGGAGAGCCTAATAAATTTCTCCCCCATTCATATGGGTTTCTATTAAAAAAAGTGGACTAAGTAATAACTTATCATATATAAATTATATATATTATGAATTCATAATTCGAATAAAGTTTTACAGGAAAGGTAAATGTATCAATGTTAATTTAGGCAAATAGATGAAGTATAAAAGACTGTTTCATTAATCTAATTTAAATTATTAAAATAATATTAAACATAATAATTGACTTAAGTTTAAGTAAGTTTAATTTGATTGAAAGAAACTGAACTAAACTTACTTACAGTATCTTAGGTTTAATTAGACTATGTGTATCGTGGCTAATCAATTACCAAAATAATTGATCGATCGAAAAGAATAATGCAATAATAAAATATTCGTCTTACTATCAGAATCATCCATGATTTTCCCTAATTTTTCGATTCATTATCATCCAATATACCTACTCCCTCCGTCCCAACTTAAATTGCATACTTCACTTTATGTCACTATTGACTTTGATCACATATTTAAATAATTATATAAATAATAATATTATCATATATAATATTGTTCAATTCATCGTAACAAGTAATTTTCAAATATTAACTTTTTATTTACCGTTATTATACGTAGTTAAAGATATTAAAGGCCAAAAATATTTTTCAAAGAGCATAATAATTTAAGTTGGGACGGAGGGAGTATATAAGAATAAAATAAGGTGGTGTTTTAGTCCAAAAGAGACAACTCATGTGATGAAGAGCAAGGAGGCAATACTATTTGTTTGGAAAGGTCATTTCAATTCATTTTCCAAACGTCCGAATACACCTATCCCATCAAATATACATGCTCAATTCCAATACTCCTTCCGTCTCATCTCAAACTGCACACTTATTATTTGACACTATTATCTATCAAACTTTGACTGCATATTTAAATTGATATATAAGCAATAATATAATCGTATGTGATATTTTTGGATTCGTCATAGCAAGTAGTTTCTCAAAAGTAATTTTTTGTTCTTCGTTATTATAAGTAGTTAAACATATTAATGGCTAGACAAGTTTCTTGATGAGCGTGAAAAAGATTCTGTGCAATTTGACATGGGGATGAAGTGCGTAAATAAACCTTTCATTTATCATTGTGATTTATTCCTTCGTCGTTGATAGAATGTAAAACTCACAAATAATTGTGGTTGTGTGTATTCATATATACACTAAAGTACAAAGGATATACAAGACAGAATTAGATATGGAAAATGATATATAAAAAACCAATCAGAAAGGGTATTCCTTTCTTAACCTGTTCTAATTTATCTTATATTCTATTACATTCCCCCCCACAAGCGAAGCGTGATACTTGTCGCAACGCAAAACTTGGACCGAAATAACTCAAACTGAGAACTAGGTAAACCCTTTGTAAAAATGTCAGCAAGCTGTTGATCCATAGGAACATAAGCAACCTTGAGCTTGCCAGAGGACACCATCTCACGCACAAAATGATAGTCAATGTCAATATGATTGGCTCTCTTATGCGAAACCGGATTCTGAGCAAGAAAGAGAGCACTATTATTATCACACAGCAAAACAGGTGGGGCACTAGCAGTCACGCGCAAATCCCGTAATAAATTCATCAACCAAGCTAATTTCGTAGCAGTGTTAGCCATAGTTCGGTATTCCGATTCTGAACTAGAACGAGAGACTATAGGTTACTTCTTAGCACTCCATGAAACCAGGTTTCCACCAAGGAAAATGGCATAACCATAAGTAGACCTACGAGTCTCAATACAACGAGCTCAATCAGCATCAGAATAACCCAAAATTGACAGAGCGGAAGAATTCTCGCAAAAATGAAGTCCATAGTGCATTGTACCTGATTGGGCTATTTTCACCATGAATTTTGGATTGTTATTGAGATGAAATATTATTTAAATCCTTGTATATTTATGTTATTTGGAATATAATTGCAGTTGAAAGATTTAGATGCTGA
>JAULKK010281814.1:0-14233 GCA_032355705.1 Rubia peregrina
AAACTACTTTTTTGGTCTGTTCTAAGGACGGGCATTTTATTTGGTCTAGGTTTGGGATTAAGCTGTGGGTTAAGAATTATGCAATTTTCCATATCGTGTCTAATTTTTCTGCAGTGTGTGCAATATAGTGGCAAATTCTCATATTCGATATTGAATTTTTCATTATCCACAGTCGAACCTAACCTGATGAATACCGGTAGTTGGGTTTGGAGATCCACCTCCACTCATAATTTGTTTTCCTATTTGCATTGCCTTTTGGAAGCAGCAAGGGGTTGTTTCTGGGAGAACGGAAGTTATGAATCAATTTTGATGTCTCTGGTAGATTTGGACATGATTTGCCTGGAAAAATGTTGTATCAGTTTAATGAAATAGTTGAATTTGAGTTAGTTAATCTATTTAAGTGATTAGTTTATTATTTTGTTGATTACTGAATCTTAATCTTTTTATATTCTGTTTTTGTATATGTATGCACACAGTTATATTTTTCTATTTACTTTAGGTGTTTTAGTTTTTTATTTAAGTGTTTATGTAATTACTTTTTTAATGCAGATGATGTTACTACTTTGAGGAATTAAGTCGATTGCGGTTTAAATTGATTGTTACAGATGGTATGTATATTGTTAGTTTGTTAGTTTTGTATTTTAAGATATATGTTTTTATGTTAAATGATTGTATAATTTTCAGGTTCTAAAGATCCTCTTAAAAGGAAAAAGAATGAGCAAAAAACTACTACAACAGGTATTTAAATATGATGGAATTTAATTTCTTATTTTTGTTGTTTTCAAATTGATTTCTTTATATATTGCAGATAATTTCCTCTCTCTTTTTTGTAGCTGATATTATTAAGAGATTGGGTAAAAGTGGTGGTAAATTTGGCGTGGAAAAGCCACATAGAGTTGCTGGATCATCTGGGAATGGTTGAAATAGTAATTTTTTGTTTTACTTTTACTGTTTAGTGTTTTACCTTTGGTATTTAAATATTTTATTTTTTATTTATGTTGGAGGTGATCCGAATGGGGGTCAAGATAAGTTTGGTAAGTGTAATCTTTTGTGGTTTCTCTTTTTTTTTTATTGATTTAGTTATATTATTTGTTTTAATATGTAGTTGTCGTTGAGGGTGAAACTGTGGTTAGTGATCCTCCAGCTTCAACAAATATGACAGAATCAGGATAGATTAATGTTTTATGAGTTATTACCATTTTAGTGTACCTAGTTTAATTATTTATACTTTTAGTTTATGTGTTAATTTTGTTATGCTGAATAGTTGTTAAGGTTGAGGTTGTGGTTAGTAATCTTCCAGTTACTACAAATATTGATGAATCAGGTTAGATTAATGCTTTATGCATTATTATCATCATTTTTGTGTATGTAGTTTAATTATTTATGCTTTAGTTTATATGTTTATTCCTTCAGTATGAATATTTGAAAAAAAGGTTTGGGTTAATATTACTTTATTCTTTTATATAGCTTGTTAGTTCGGGTATGAAACTTATTAGTTGAATTTTTTTATCACGTAGGCGAAGTTTGTGATCATTAGTCCTCTAACTTCAACAAATATTGAACAAAATAGTTGGTATTAGGATTTTTAACCTTTTTTAGTTATAAGTTCACGTGTATTAATTGTTAGTTCTGATATTAAACTCATAAATATTTGTATTTGCATCATCGCCTCAAAAGGATTTTGTTATTGATGGTAGTGCAACAAATATTGAAAAAGCTGTTCTCGGTGGTAATTTTTAACATATTAGTTATTTTGTATATATAATGACTTTTTATTATTTAGTATTTTTTTTTCATTTGTAGGGTCTACTGTTGTTGCTGGGGATCCCATAACAACTTGGACAAATTTTATCATTGAAGATTTGAGAAACGAAACTACTCCCGGTATTGGTGATTTACTTATTTTCGACTTCGACTTTGTGTTTTTGATTTAGTATTTAGATTTTTTTTCTATTTGTGTTTTGTAGTTAAGTTTAAGAATACTTTTAGAAAGCAAGGAGCTAGGAAGAAGGTTGATGATGTTCGAACTACACTTGTAGCTGAGGATTGTTTTTGCTGAAGATGATGATTTTGTTGATGAGCCTCCTCCAGTGGAGGCTGCAAACAACGAGGACAAAGAAAAGGTTGTTTCATCATCAAAAAGGGAAGAGAAATAACGAGAGTAGTCAATTGGTAGGGGCGATTGATATAGGTGAGAAAGGGAAAACAGTTTTTGATGTGAAGGATGATAAGGGGAAGCAAAAGGTTTCTGATGGGAAGGGGGAAAGGAGGATGTGAAGAAGCTGGCTATGAAGAAGCCCGATGAGAAGAAGGAATATGTGAAGAATCCCGCTGAGAAGAAGCCCGTTTTGAATAAGCTAGTTGAGAAGAAAATTAAGGACGTCCCTGGAGATGGAAGTGGGTCTTCGAAGAAATCTTCTGTTGTGGGAAAACGCAAGCGAGAAGTTGGTTTCAGAGTCTGTGGTGAAGAGAATTGTTCTTGCTCATCGTTTAGCAGAGAATACTAATGATGGCTCAGAAATGACACGCTTGCTGAACTTGAGCTTCCCGGTGGTTCCAGGTATGTTATATTACATTATATATTTATGATTTTACTTTATGTGTTTAGAGACATTCAATTTGAATATTTCAATTTTAATTTTTTTGCATAATAACTTGAATTATTTAGAAATTTACTAGTTTAGGTATTTTGTCCTTTAATTTTTATGTGTTAGTTTAAGTTTATAGTTTCATTTTTAATAACTTTTTATGTAGAGTTTCAGTGCGTATAGTTCATGTACTTGTTCCTTTTTATTTATGTGTTTAACTGTTTAGTTTTGTTATACAATAAGGTTCTTTCTTTTACTTTATTATGATTTTGTTGGGTATTAAATAAACTTGTTTTTAATTTTTAATAATTTTACTTTATGTATTTAGTCTGTTAGTTTGGGTATCTATGTGCCTAGTTTGTATATTTACTAACTTACTCTTTTACGTGGCCCCCCCCCCCCCCCGAGATTTTCAAGAAATTTATTCTTGGAAGCCATCATGTAAAGGTCACAAATCTCTGCTCTAAACTCACTGATAAGCAGATGGCTAATGTTGAGGCAATTGGTTTTGGGAGCCTATTAAAGTTAGGATTGGAGATTGCACTTTCTGCGGGTAAAGTTCCATGGTTAGTAAGTAATTTTAATCCTTCTACCCATGTTCAGCATGTTGGGGGTAGATAGGTAATTTGTTACTGCTGATGTTGTGTAAGATGTGTATGATGTGTTGTGCTCGCCCCGTAACCCTGGAAGGAAAGTTGAGCAAAAGAGAAGTTCTGGTATAGAATTGGGTAATAGTTATAAGGCCAGGTTTGGTAGGGAATCAATTGCTTTTTATAAGGATAATTGAATTTAAGGAGGGTGGGGATGAGTTTAGAAGACTCCTTTTTCATTTATTGCTCTTCTTACTTTTTGGCTCCTATATCTAATGGTAAGGTAGATATGAAAATTCTTGAAGGCATTGAGAATGTTGACGAGATTGAGAATCTCGATTGGTGTAGTTTTGTCTTAGATCAAATGAATTCAATGATTAAGAGGTATAAGAGTATTGAAGAGTATCAAACTTGTAGTGCTTGTGTGCTTATCCTTCTGATTGAGTGTTTGCATAGATTTTCTGTCTGTGGTGTATTGGAGCCAACATCTCTTCCCCTAGTCCAAAATTGGATTGATGCAAAAGCTAATGGACAGAGTTTGGCTGTTGGAAATTGGACCAATTAGTTATGCTAGAAAAGTGAAACATGAGGTTTTGGTTCAGCCTAAAATTGGAGCTCCTTCAGTTCAAACTGAAGTTGTAGCTCCGGTTTCTCGGAATGGGAAGGTAAAGGTTGTTGATGATGTCCCCGAAGATGATAATGATCTGCGATTCAAAATCCTAGAGGGATTTATGACCAATTCAATGATTAAAAGGGTTGCTAAGAATGTAAGTTTTTAAAACTTTTACCTTATGTTTTTTTGTGTTAGTTCTGGTTTTATATAAGATTCTGTATGTGTTTCAGCATTTAGTTTCACTATTTATTTTTAGATTTTTGATGTGCTAGTTTAGGTGTTTAGTTTCAGTTTTTGATATTGTTGACTTCTAGTATGATTAATTAATGTGTTTAATCTTTTTGTTTAGGTGTTTAACATTTTAGTCCAATTTATGTATTAATTGTTTATTGATAATTTTATTATGATTTCATTGGGTATCTAAGTGCTAAAATAACCTTAACTTTAAGATGAAAGTGCTAATATAACCCTGCAAAATGAGAAAGTGCCAAAATAACCCTAACATTATTATGGATGTGCCAATCTGACCATGGGCCTCGTTGACTTCAACTATCAACGGAAGTTTAGTCTGAATCGTGTGAAATGATCATTTTACCCCTGGAATTTTTAAAAAACAAATGAAAAATGAAAAGATGGAAAGCAATTTTGTCTTGTTCTTATTTCTTTTTAGAAAACCCTGAAATTTTGTGGTTCATCATCATAATATTTTCACGATGACCGGGTGGTGGATTTCGATGGGTGGCACGACGGTGGATTTCGATGGGTGTTGATCACGGTGGTGTGAAGATGGTAGTGGTTAGAGGAGAATCTTCGTGTTCTTCTTTATTTCTATGAGCACATCGGGGTGGTGGATTCCGATGGGTGGCCAGCATGATGACGGGGAAATGGTGGTGGTCGGAGGGAAATCTTCTTGTTCTTCTTTCTTGCTGTGAGCACATCGGGGCGGTAGATTTTTATGGGTGGCGAGTACGGTGGCGAGGCGAACGGTGATCGAAGGGAGATATTATCGTTCTTCTTTCTTGCCCTGAGCACATCGGGACATGGATTCCGACTGGTGGCGAGCACGGTAGTGGGGCGATGGCGGTGGTCGGAGGGGGGTCTGGGTCTCTGTAAATTGGAAAAAAAGAAGTAAGCCTTAGATTGTTGGCTGAGAATATTAGCGGGTGAAAGGGTGGGGTGAGGGTGTTGTGGTGCTGAGCATGACCTTAACGTGAGAGTGAGAGTGTTTTTGTGCTTGTGGTGGTATGGCTGAGAGGGTTGCGGGAGAGGGTGCCGAAGAGGAGACCAGTGGTTGTGAAAGAGAGATTGGCAGGTGGCAGGTGGTGGGGGAGGGTGGCAGGTGGTGGTTGCTAGCTTGGATAGGAGGGGTAAAATTGGGAAAAATTAAGATGAAATGGTTAAGGGAATTTTCGTCATTTCATGTCCGGTCAACAGTCTAATTGGTGAGCCAATGTTAGAATGTGGTATGATGGTTATATTGGCACAATTCACCATAAATTTAGGGTTAGTTTGACACTTTCTAGTTTTACAGGGATATATTGGTACTTTCAGCTTAAAGGTAGGGTTAGAAATGCATTTTACCCTAATATGTTTGTCTAGGTGTTTCAGTGTTTAATTTCAGAATAAATTTATTGATTGTTTTCCTATGTAGGCTTCTGATGAGGTTCTCATGATTGTCAAACATAACTTTGAAGTTGTTACTGCTGATATATATGAGAGATTGGAGAAGGTTAAGAGTGATGTTGTGGATGAGGCTTTCGGAAACTTACAACCAAGTGCAGGGGCTACTGTAGAAACCCAAATTCGGTGGGAGGTTTTAGAAGATTCACACGAGTTTTGGATTGACAAATTATTTTCTATGGTTGATGAAGCTATCAACAATTGGAGGAGAAAGACATAGAACCGGTGAATTGGATGGCCTAGAAGGATCTTCCACAACTATAACAAAAAATGAGTTTAAGATGTTTGCAAGTACCTATAATTCAAAAATAGATTGAGTTTGTGGTGTGATTTGAATATTTAGATTTGTTGTATTTGAATGATGAATGATTTTGAATGTTTAATTTGCTAGGATGAATGATTTTTTAGTTAATTAGTATAAAATTATAAAATTTCTAGCTATGTCTTGTGATTTACTTTTCGACCCTTATATTTTAATTTACTTATTCTAACATTATTAGTTCATGTATATTTTCATTTAGTTTATTTATTGGATTCATTAGTTTCAAACACCAGTTGCTTGGTTGAATATATTTTTATTTAATTAAACTGCACTCGTTAGTTTGTGCGTTTAAAGCATTTGAAGCACAATTTAAATGATTAGTCTGTGAATTTAATTTAATGGTACAAAATAATAATATAAATACAATGCCAAATTGTATCTCATAGGTTTAAACTTGTTGCTTTGGTGTCTTTGCACCAAACTCTTTTGTCTTTGGTTTCTTTCTGTGCTTTCATCCATCAATTCTCTTGCTTCTTCCTTTTGTCTTTGTGGGAGATGGATCTTGGATTGTTGGTGGTTTAGTGATGGAAGATTCTGCTATGCTGCTTGAATTTTCATGTTCCTTTGTAGTTTTTCAGATAAGAATTACCTCTACCTTTTCATTGTCTCTTTTGAAGCTTTCTTCAAGAATTTTCCGGGTTTCTATGTCACCTTCACATTTTAGGACCAGATTGTAGTAGTTTCTTGCCATTTGATGTTGCCATGGAACTTTGTCTTTGATTTTTGTCCAGTTCTTAATTTTCTTGTGCTGCTTTCAGTTTGTCCCATACATGTATTTTAGCAAGTCTTGTCCATCGCTTCAGAATGTATTGTGATGGTATCTCACTGATTGAGCTGATGTGCAATATCCGGATACTGTGAAAGCAGAGCATTCATTGCATAAAAAGATAACCATGTATATATGTAAGTTAATAAGATAAACATTTAAACTAAAGCTCTAAAGCATAAAATGTTTTGTATTTTAAAGTTAAATATGAAAATGAAGAACTAATGACATATATATAAGATGTAATATCAGAACATGCTATGAAACCTGTTTAGAAAAAGATGAACATGTGAACTAAGAAGTAATTATCCAAACAGAGAAACTAAAGATATTAATAGAAGAGGTAACATGTATATTCTATTTCGTCAGTATGTACATGTTTCATCAAAAATTTTGCAAGAGCAGTTTATTTTCACCATTCCACTTTGTTGTGTGAAGGTTGTATCATCTTCTTCTAGACTTACTTCACACTTTGTTGCCAATCCTAGGGGAAAAATTATATGCTTTGGTTGCTTGTTCAATCTTGTATTCCTTCTCAAATTTATAGTACATTAACAATGTGTACTCTTGAGCTGCATGATTGAGTAGTTTTGATTCATGTATAGCTAGCTGACTTTGAGCATTTATTTTCCTTTTCTATTTCCTTTGCTCTCTAGCGATCAATAGTCTCATTGAAGATGGTTAAGAACCTGTTGAGTGTGGTCATTTTGCTAGCATTGAATGACAAAACTTTGTTTGTGCTCTCATGCGAAGAAAAAATCTTTGCTCATTACAGGGCACCACTTGTCTCTAATAGAATAAAGCCTTTCGAACCATTCCTTCTCTTCAAGCTGAAAAGTCTTGATCATATTGTTCCATGTGATTTCAAATTCATCTTTTTTTTATAGTATTTCAAACAATGCTCAAATGCTCCTTGAATGGACCATCCTTTTTTAATTCACCAAAATTACTGGTGGAATTTTGTGTAATGTGCCACATACCCAACCTATGCCTTGTGTTTGTGAAAACATATAAAATTTTATGAATAATTTTATTCAGGATAAGTTCATATATAAACATATGATCAAAAACAAACTAAACACGAACTAAAGACGTAAACATAGAATGCAATTGTTAATGAATAATGTTCTCAATAATCAGGTGTTCTTTTTTAGAAGAAAACTGAAATTGTACAAAAGTAAACACAAGAGCTAATGAAATAAAAACTAAAGTTAAGTATATAAGTATAACAACCTTAAATAGTCCAGATCAATTGAATTTAAGAATGATTACCTTTTTGATTGCTTTGGTCATGGCTGGATCTTGGTCTGTAAATATTTTTACTGGCTCTTTACCACCCATTGATTTACCTAAAACATCGAGAAGCCTTTCGGAATTTGAAGCTTTTTCATCGGGAATGAAAGCACATCCAAACATCACTATATTGTTGTGGTTGCTAATTCCGATTATTGGAGCACAAATCAAGTTGTATTTGTTGGTATTATATGTTGACAAATCATTTAACAAAGTTAGATTATGTTACTTTATGTGTTTAAGTAGTTACACCATTTATTAAATATGTTACTTCATAAGTTTCAGCATATTTATATATACCTAAATTTTCTCAACAAAACACATAAAGGCAAATTTTAGACCTTGGTGAATTATCAAGCAGAATTATATCACTTTAACTCATGTTTTCATGGTGTTACATTGTGCGTTTAACAAATTACTTTAATTCTTGTTTTGTAACTTATGTGTTCATTCCGGTACTTCGTGCATTTAAATGTATTTTACTAAATATAAATTTTACCTGTATGTTGTGTCAAATACCATTAGATCGTCGTAGAGGGAGTAGTCTTCCTTTTATAATTGTATTTTACTAAAACAATTTTGTTAGCCTACCGTATCATCCATTTTAAATCTGAAGAAGAAATTTTCCTCTTCGGTACTCTTCTGTGACAGTATTTCAATTACTTAATGAGCATCGCCTCCTTCGACCTGCGCAACCAGTTCACGTAGTTTAGATAATCCTTAATCGTGTGTCCTAGGTTCTGAATACCACCAGCTTCAAAATCCATAAATTTGACTCTGTGGCTAGGTTTTAATCTATCGCTTTCCATTCCTTCTATAGCTTTCCCTTAATTCTCATTTCACTTCTCCGCAAATATTTCCATTCAACTCGAGTGAAAGGATGATTGTGAGGGGTCATATGATGCAAAACTTCACAGATGAATTTAACTAGAATTCCAGCTTTGCATCTTATTCTCATAACCACATTTTCCCTTGTTTTTCTTCTTTTCTTCTCAGAGCCCTCTACAATGATATTGTTGATAGAAGGTGTATTGGTTGTTTCATTCTTCACTTTGGTGTTTCTTTGACACGTGAAGACAATATACTTCTCTATGATGGTTATGTATTTTTTTACCACTTTGTGTTGAAGATCACACCCCAAATCCCAATGTATTTGACTATTTCGGTATAAATCATGAAATTCTAATAGTGTTTTTGCTCTCAAACCTGTGAAGTAATCTGTGACAACATCTGGTCCTGCAAATATGTATCATTTCAGTAACTCATTACATAAACTATTTTTGGTTAGTTAGCATATTTTTAAATTTAATTCGGTCTTCATAAAAAGTTGTTTTGTCACTAATGAATATGTGCAGAGAGGTACAATATCAAAATATTTTGATCAGAAATCCAACCAATTAAATTTCAGACATTCAGCATCATAATAGATAATTTATTTATTGAGTTACATCGTGTATTTAACTTATTACTTCTTGTGTTAAAGTAAATTTTATAAGACTGGATTGTTTTTTAGTCCTTAACATAACATCTTATACCATATTTTGGTCCCTGAGGCCCAAACCAAGTCATTTCACTACCCCACAAATTCAAAATGAATTTTTTGGTCCCTAAAACCAAATTATGGGTGATTTTCGGGGACCAAAAGATGGTATAAGATACTATTTTATGGACCAAAAAATAATTTAGTCTACCTGAAAACTAGCCGGAATCTGGTTTTGGGGATCAAAAATTTTATTTTGAATTTGTGGGGTACTCAAAGGTCGTGGTTTTGGTCTCGGGGCCAAAAGATGGTATATGATGCTATGTTAGGGACCAAAAAATAATTTAGTCATTTTAAAACATTAAAATATTCTCAAAAATTGTATCTAAATGAATTATTGATATTGGAAAATCATCTTACGAAGTTTGATCACGTTACTTTATAAGTTAATGGAGTTACATCATTTATTTGACATGTTACTTTGTAAGTTCCTGAAAATTAAAAACATATAAATTTTCTCAAATGAAATGTATAAAACCATTTTTATAAATCGATTTATACACTTTATTTCTTTACTTCATGTGTTTATCAGGTAAGATTATGTATTTAATATATTACTTCAGAAATTTTAAAAATATTTTAATACCAAAATATTGGAAAAATAATAATTCTAATTAGATATTGAAAAATCATCTAAGAAAATTGATTTTTTTTATTTCATGTGTTCATGCACTTACATCATTTATTTACTATGTTACCTCATACGTTTCAGAAAATTTAAAAACATCTACATTTTCTGAAAAAATTGCATATAGCCAAATTTAAGACCTTGGGAAATTGTCCATCAGAATATTATCACGTTACTTCATGTGTTCACGCAGTTACATCCAGTGTTCATCACATTACTTCATACGTTTCAGAAAATGAAGAAACGCCTACATTTTCCCAACAAATTGCATATAGCCAAAATTTAGACCTTGGTGAATCGTTCATTAGAATATTATCACGTTACTTTAAGTGTTCATGCAGTTACATCCACTGTTCATCATATTACTTCATACGTTTTAGAAAATAAAAAAACAACTACATTTTCTTCACAACATGCACATAACTAAATTCCAAATCTGGCAAAAAAAAATTAACAATATAAAAATGTTACTTTATGTGTTCATGCAATTACTTCATTCGTTTAACTGTATATACAAAATCAAAACCAAGCCTGGATGTAAACTTGTTGAATTTTCATATTGAACATATTCGTTGCTTTCTTCCATATAATAACAATTTCATTGCATTGAATTTCTTCATTTCCATACTTTATAATAGCAAAACACCTTAGATCGTAGATTTGAACAATTAAAACTAATAGTTTAAACCGTAAAACAAATATCGTAGATCGTAGATTTCATATAATTGATATTTCAACCATAAAACTGAGATTTTTTAAACGTAAATTTCATGTTACCTCGATTATTTCACCTTCGTAGATTGTAGAAGATTTCTTTGATCTTTCCATCGCAAAATTCGAATCTGGTGCAAATTTGATTGGATTGAATTTCTTTGGGGTTTAAAATCCTTCATCTTCGGGATTTTGTTTCTAAAATATAGCAGTCGGTCTTCATCTGTACCTGATTGTGTTATAACCTGATTGATGACCCATTTTCTTCGGCCATTATTTTCTAATGCAATTTGGTCTCATTTTAGAGTTCCCCTTCTAATAATTGCCTCATGGTCCCTTATCTCACCATTTGCTATGGTGAGATGGTCTCACAATAGCTATTTCTCTTCCTGTTGAGATATTGCAATTTTATTAGATCTCTAATCTATATATTTTTTAATAACCAAACAGTATAACATTAGTTTAACCATTATGATAATAATAATAAGTTACAGTTTATTTCATTAAGGAATTTACAACTGTTAATGATAACCAAGGTATTTTCTTGTGCATCAACTTTTTTAGTAGACTTTCTTCTCTCTCTTTTTTGAAGCATCAAGTCTCATTATTATCAACATTGTTCTCTAATTTCCTCTTCCTCGAATCAAAACTACTTTCAGGCTGATCATGTTGTTGACTCTGGTGAGAATTAATCTTGCCCATGTACTCCATCACTTGTTCTCAAAGCATTGTAATTCTCACACAGCACGGTTAGCATTTGTTGGAGTAAATGCTGTAATATTGCATTCCAATGGAATTACAAAATATCGCTTGGATGATTGTGGTAAAATTTCTTGGATATCGATGTAAGTCTCGTTATGTACGCTTTCCTTGAAGAGTAATTCGACCCTATTACAACCTTGGGTTACAATAATTCTCTTCGAGGATAAAATAATCGAGAATCCCTCCCGTTCTAGGCTTTATTCAGGAGAATATTTTTGGAGTAACTCTATTTTTGGTTGCTACGTATGTCTGAGAAATTATGAGAATTTCACTTATATTTCTGTGCTTTTTTCCATGCATGTGTATGCTTGTATGTATAGGAAACAAATATCATGAAAAGACACAACATTTCATCATTTCACACTAGACCATGTATCTATCAGAATTATAAATTCTGAAATGATATATTTTTTCACACGATACATCTTTCCAGATTGCATCACCACATTCAATGTATCATCGATAATCATCCTTATCCTTTCCATCAAAGAGAATTTATGCAAGACAATACACACCACCACATCAGAGTTATAATAAACTCTGAAATGATAAATCTTTCCACACCAGGACAAAACATGTTAGTCATCAGTATTCATACCAACACAAGTTTAATAATTATCCTATAAGTGTAAGCTTGTAGATAGTTTATACAAGTGTGCACTCCACACCACCAAACTTGTTTTAACGTCCTGAGTTGACAACTACTCGAATCCAATTATACTTAAATAGCTTTGAGTTTCATAAAACACCAACAATCCTCCCCTATTTAAGTATTATTCTTGTTTAGAAAAATCCAACAACCAAATCAAACAAGTGCATAAATGAAAATATCTTGAAAAGTGAATTTTCACCTTAGTGAATTACACATTCCAAATATTCGAGAATTGGGGGTGTCTCTAAAGATTGAACACTTCAACCCATTTGAACACTTGAATATAATCCACACACAAGTTCAAATATAACTCAAAAACTTAAAACCAACACTATACAAGACATGTGTCCCTATCCATTCATGAGTGCATACAAAGTCAAGCCTGAGCTAATTGAAGCGACTACACTTCACACTTCATATAGGTGAATCTCTTTAATCGCACACCTGTAAATGTACTTTGTCAAAGGATACATTAAAAAGGTAAAACTTCAACCTAACTTCCATGCAGGCCCAAACATATTACCTTTGGGATATAAAATCATATGTTTCAATCTCAAACAACAGGTTTTCCACATTGAATTTTACTCTAACGTCGTATTAGAGCAAAATTGGGTATCCCATTTTCAAAGATTTAAATACGCTTTAAACCCATCCCAATCGTCTACTTGTTTATGAAGTCCCTAACTAGTCATTCGTCAAGTGTTCCGCTAGATTGCGATGATATCTTACAAAATCAACTGAAATCACATCATGAGTTATTAACTCACGATTCATGCTATGCCTAGAGTCCATATGTCTAAATTTGCATTATACACTTCACTATAAGCTGTATCCACCTACTGGCTTAGACCATAATTTTTTTTTCATATACTAAATTTTGTAACCATTCCGCTTCTTTACTAGCAGTTGAACTTTCTGCTAATTTACAGTTTACCTTAACCTTCCCGGTGAGTCTCGTTTTCCCATTCTCCCAAATAAGTTTTCTCCAACAATTTTTCTTCGAGATGAGTATGAAATTTGGAAGGAGGAGTTAGGAAACACGATACATGTTGCAACACCGCATGATTCATCCACATTCTTTCAAGGTTACACGTTATATGATGTACCATCTCGTCTAATATCCAATCACTAAAGTCATCATCCAATACGTTCAATTATTAATCTTTAAGATTGTTGGAGTAAATGCTGTAATATTGCATTCTAATGGAACGACAAAATTGCGCTTGGATGATTGTGAAAAAATTTCCTAGATATTGATGTGCGTCGCATTACGTATGCTTTCCTTAAAGAGTAATTTGACCATATTACAGCCTTGGGTTACACAAATTCCCTTCGAGGATAAAACAATCGAGAATCCCTCTTGTTCCAGGCTCGAATCAAGAGAAAACTTTGGAGTAACTGTATTTTTGGTTTATACATATGTCTGACAAATTCTAAGAATTTCACTTATATTTCTGTTTTCCCCTTTTCTGTGCATGCGTATGCTTGTATATATATAGGGGAAAATGTTGTGAAAATACACAACACTTAATCATTCCACACTAAACCATATATCTGTCAGAATTATACACTCTGAAATGATGCATTTTTTCACGATACATCTTTCCAGATTTAACCACCACATTCAATGTATCGTCCATAATCACCCATATCCTTTCCATCAAAGAGAAGTTAGGCAATACACACCACCACATCAGAGTTATAATAAACTCTGAAATGATAAATCTTTCCACACCAGGACAAGACACAAGTTTATTACTTATCCTAAAAATGTAAGCTCGTAGATAGTTTATACAAGTGTTCACTCCACACCACTAAACTTGTTTTAACGACCCGAGTTCACAACTACTCGAATCCAATTATACTTAAATAGCTTTGTGCTTCATAAAATACCATTAGCATTTCCTTCAATTTCTTGTTCTCCGCGTTCACTCTATTAAATTCCTCCACCAAAGATGTTAGTAGTGATGATCAAGGCTCTCCACTTCTACTAGAATAACAATCAAGTTTGCTTCATCAAAACGTCTATGAATTACAAATTTTCCAATATTTCCATAACATGTTGCATCCAAACAAAGGGCAACTTTA
>JAULKK010281820.1:0-37067 GCA_032355705.1 Rubia peregrina
GATATGAAATCCAAGAGCATGAGTTAGAGCTTCTAATGTTGTTGATGATTTGATGAATGCTAGATAAATGTGATAATATCGAATTCTTTGTCATGTTTGTGTGTGTAGCAAATAGGAGAGGTTTATGAACGTTGAACGTTATTGGCTAATCTTGTGTAAATGCATGAGTTGGTTCAATGCTTAGACACAGTTTAGTGTTTATAAGTGTTACCAAGCTTGTTGATTCTTCGTGCTTAATGCCATTAATGAGATGTCTTTAGGCATTGAACGACTAAAGGGGTCATTAGTGAGGTTTAGCGAGAGATGTCGAATTCACCCATGTAAAATACTATCAAAGAAGAATGAGAGATTTATCATCACAACAAGTAGTGAAGAGGTAGTGGATTCAAGGATAGATAATAGGTTCGGAAGCTGAAATCCATTGCCCCCAAGGTTGTCTTTTGTAGTTTTTACCCTTTTTAGTAGGTTGTTGCATGATTAGCATAGTTAATTAACCTTGCTAGTGGTGTTTTGTTTACTTTCATAATTTAGGAAACCAACCAACCCCCCAAAAATCCCCCTTTACTTGCTTTTATATGTATGTACATATTTATAGCTTCGCTTATATTCACCCTTATATGCATAAACCCTTAGGAATATCCCTCTTCTCTGTGGACGACCCAGACTTGCCAACTATCTACTTAATTGTATTTATTAAGCAAAAATGGCTTATAAATTACATCTTTGAGAGGTACGGTGATGACCTCCCAGCAACGTTACAAAAAAACTCGATCCATGCGACGTCGATCTAATGTCGTTTTGGCTATGAAATTGTGTGACATCGCGGATAAATCGGTGAGGCATAGTTTCTCGTACAGTTCTATAATATTTAATATTTAATGACACAACAAATCATTTATTGATAGTAATTACAATTTACAAAAATCAACATTACTAATGTATTAAAATACAAATAATGATTGTGAATAACTCTCCTTATCTTATTACAGCAGATACACATGTAATAATGGAAGTACAAATAATAAAGATGAGAGCGTACAACATAAATCTTAACATGGAATACAGGAAAGAGATGTCGCAAGGTGAAATGACCAAAGTCGCAATGTTCAAATAATGAGCGACGTCGCACATTCAAATGTGTTCTAGTCAGTTCCTGCCAAATGCGACTTCGGTAACCATTCGGTCATATCTCGTACTTGACGATGCACTGACCGATGTCTCACATTCAACCGGTTTTTATACTAAAATTTTATTATTTCCACAATCAACCCTAATATTAGCCTTTTTCCTCACTCCTTAAACCCATGGCATGATATTGGGAACACAATCAATATACACTATATAACATGTAACGCAGTCAACATACTTAATGAAAATATTCAACCATTGTTCAATGGGGAAAAACATGTAGAAGGTATGTTCATAAAATTGTTAAATGAACATAGAATGGAGAAAAAACATCTTAATTAATTTGAACCCGGAGATGCGCCATCCTAGGTTTCTTGTTGATGTTTGGGAGAAGAGAGTAGATTAAGTTCTTGAGTAGTTGAAATGTTGTGAATGGAGAGGAAGGGGTGGAGCGGTGGTAGGAGGAATTCATGTGTTGGACAGGACAAATCATTAGCTCTTGTTACTGAATATGATATAAATGAGATGGGTTTGGAGGAGGGGGGATTTGTTCAAAATTTGGCTGAAAATTTTGTTTCCCGCTAGAAATTTCAGTTCAACCGACATTGATCTAGTGTTGGTCAATGGTTCGGTTTATGCGTACCTCATGCAAGGTCGTTTATATGGGCCAAATTATAATTTTTGAAAATTGCCGTACAAAACTGGCCGTTAAGATTGCGGGCCCTTCTGATTACTTATTCATGCCAAACATGAACAAAATAATCCTTTACGTGCGAATAAAAAATTATTATCTCCAATTTTATATTAATACTTCTCCCAATTCATTGTAGGGACTTGAGAAAAAAATGAAAATTTCACCAGTAGTCCCGAACTTAATTACGATATTCCTGAAAAATAACCTTGGTCACCCACAGCTTATACATGACGTCGATATTAATTATATTGGTCTTATCTCCCAATAGACTTTGAGCAGATCTTCCCAAGTGATCCTTGTACATATTCTTATGAGTAATAATCTACAATATATTGTAGAACATGTGCTAGCACTTTTTTGGAAAATATGGACAGAATTTCATTATGTTTTTATTTCATAAAGAACATGGAAAATGAAAATTCATTTGATTCTATTCGGTGGAAATTATCGTTCTCATAACGCTGATAGTAAGGGTTTGAACACAAGCTAACAAAAATGACGGATGATTACCCCTGTTCACACCTCCGTTGGATAGTACACATATTCTCCATCTGGGTGCAAAATTGAGAAGCGTAGCGAGCATTCAAGGAAGTTGGGGGTCATAGCGTACTTTTCTTAAAGTTTCATCACACACTGTCTGAGGAGATTGTGGTCCTGTTCCATTAACCTGAGCATGACAAAATTGGAACATCATTCTCGTGACTTGGTGAATTAGATAACGGTATCTTCGGTTTTGCATTGCAATTTCTCCCACTTTGTTGGAGAGACATATTTGGAAAATTGAAAAGTAAACTGGCACACCCAAATTGGATTCCAACCTTCGTTCATAGTACCTTTGCTAATTAATGATCCCCGATACTGATAATGAAAATGGCATGATCCCATGGAGACTTCCACAAAATCTTTCGATTAGCCCTTGCATACTAATTAGTAATTATATACTATATTATTAACTCTAGACCCTGTATTGGAACTTTAGTGAAATTGATGGTTGGATTTTTCTTATCTTCTAAATTAAAAAAAACCTAGAATGTGTAATTTCTTCCAATTTTGGTGAGGTGGAATTTATCTTCCAAATTAACAACGCCTACAGTTAAGGTATTAATGGAATACTAATAAAAATGAGGGAAGAATATTCATGTGACCTTGATGCATAAGTCGTAAAAAAATAATTATGACAATGAGATTTAGATTATTGGCTGTATCTAGCTTTGCATTTTCCCTCCCCCCACTATCTTGGAGGGACCTAATTGTATAAATAGAAAAGTTCACCGATTGTGTTGAAATTGATTCTGATCGAACTGGACGTTAATGAAATTCACTGACATTGACAATATCAATTACTAATGTCTAATTAACTGCTTAATATTTTTAACGTCATTTATGTGCATTTTGATTAGGGGCGAACCCAGTTGATATTCTACTGGGCTAAATTTTTGTGGTCCAATATATCCATAACCGATGTCGGTAGTATACCGGTCAAATTTGGCAAATAACGACTTACATGCGACGTTAGTTACATAGTTTGTCTAACAAAGGCCCATTTGATACGCCAGTGGGCTGAAATGGTTAGACCCATAGTTAGACAAGTCAACGTTGCAACACTGTCGGTATTTTATCGATCTTGTCGACTTGAATACGACGTTGCTTAGGTGGAAGAATACACAAAGCCTATAACAACTATATATATGGATCCAACCTCATACATTACTTTAAACCTTCAACTTTCCCTCTAATTCTAACAATCCTCCTGCCCATCCTCTCAAAGGTATGGTTTCTACATTTGTTTATTTTACTTTTGTTTTTTAATTTACTACTGAAATTTTTATGTATATGGTGTGTGAATGTGTTATTTTCTTCATGTAAGATGAATGTGTTATGGTTCATTGATTAGGTTCTGAGTTTTTAGAATGTCGATAAGGTTGTGGCTAAGTTAGTTTTTGTTTAGGTGCTCTCTGTATGCCTGTTTGCTGGCGTTGTAAGAGTCTTCCCGTTTCATGAATGCGACTTTGCCTGTCCATCATTCCTACTTCGGTTAGAGCGCCCAGTGTGCTACATCACTTGTTCATAATTTCTATAGTTCATCTATCATATAACGTTGCATACTTGGTGGTTAACCATTCAGTTTTACCAAACCATGTGCGACGTTGCTAACTCAGAATTACTTCAATTGACCTAGTATATGATGTCACATACTTATCAGCTAACCATTCATTTTTACCGAACCATCTATGACATCGCTAATTCATAATTTCTGCAGTTTACCTAGCATGTGATGTCGCACACTAATCGGTTAAGCATTCATTTTTACCGAACCATGTGCGACTTCGCCTTGACATGTTGCATTCATATATTAATTGATTAACATATTACGTTAATTGAATTTAAAAAATATATTATTATATAAATTTCAGGGATCATGTCTAGCAGTGTCGGTTTGCGCCGAGACTCCATTGTGGTGAGCGATTTAATTTTTATATTTAAATTGCGTTTCCTAGCTAGATTGTATTACCAAAATTCAAATTTAATTTATAAATATTTCCTTGATTAAGAAATCAATAGCGATCTGGACGATGAACTTCCGTGAGCTACATTTGGCAGCATCGTTCCTCATTTCATCCACACCCTGAGGCAGACGAACTTTGGGTCATCCTGGTAAGTAGTCCCTATCACGTATTAAGTTTTTTGTCAATTTTTTTCCAGTAGTTTACTTTCATATTAATTGAACATGATTTTTGTTTATAATTCACTACGTCCCTAGCCAGATTGTGGAGCTCCTACAACCGTTGAAGTTTCCCGTTCTGCTCAAATGCAATGGAAGGGAGTACCACATGCATTACTCAGGGAACAGGATGTTGAGGACCTGATGCCGAAGGGTTTTGATCAGTTTCTGATTGCTAAGAAACTCAGCAAAGCTGACGCGCTCTACTTCGAGCTTATCAATCGTTCCTGCCCTGTAGTTTTTAATGTTGAACTTCTTCCCTATTGATGTATCGTATTTGATACAAGATTATAATTTATGTATTTCTATATTTAATATTTAATTTATAATCTTCGTGTTAGCTACGTTATTTTAATGTTATTTAATCCTTAATATTGAACCTAACATACGCACAAATTTTGAAAACAAGTATCAGTGATAAAACTTAAAAAAATTATAGGGTATTTTGGAATTTAGTCTTGAAATAGAAAGTTTGTGTTACGAAATTTATGTTTTAACTCTCGAATTGTTAACCAGCTGCTTGGTGGGCCTAAATTGTGAGGCCCAAAAAGTCTGCGATGTCACTCGATAGTCGACACTATGTCGCCTGATCCGACTTTGGTGTAACATTGCATACATCGAGGTGGAAAAATATTGGTTCAAAACGACGTCGTTTTGAAACAGGTATAAATAAGAGGACTATGAAAATTAGTTCAACCATATATTCACAAATTTCCTGTGAATTCTAACAGTCTCCAGCTTCCTCCTTATCTGCTCTACCCAGGAAAAAGGTTTATTCTTCCCTACCTCCTAAAACCTAAAACTTTGAATTCTTACTTCACAGTGTCATATATGTGATCTGTGAATGTGTTTTGATTTTTTGGCTACCTAGTTTTGTCTCAGATTTTTGAAAGTGTGAACTTTCCTTGAGTTGAAAATTAGTTACAATTTTTTGGTTTGTTGCAAAATGAATTTTGTTTAATATGATGTTGATTATGCTTCATTTTTCCATTTATATGTGTTTCTTACCTTAGCAACCTTTGATATATGTGATGTTGCTAATCCGTCTGCCACAACTCAGGTGACCTTCGGCTTGAATGAAAAGTTACTGACGTCGCATTATGATTTGTAATTCTACATTTTTATGCATACGTGACTTCATTTTTTTACCTTATCTCCGGCTTAACCGACCACTATGTGAAGTTGCATGTACATGTTGGCCATCCCACGGGCCGACATGCACTTGCGACGGCATTGCTGATGTTGCATCTTGCACTCCATAGGGCTATTCGCAGTTAACATTTTCCATTTTGATGCAGGACTGATGGCTAGCGAAGGATCGTCTAATACACCTTTTTTCAGATCTTCCACCAACATACACATATATTTACTAGCTAACACATCTTCACACTATTTACATAAAAACTAATTTCTTATTGGTTTTCATACAGTTCACCGCACAACGTCGAAACCTAGAGCCTATTTTGTTCGACATCTACCATCATACGATAGCTCTTGATAGCCCACATTTTACTGAAATATGAAGCAGCAGAACTTCGGGAAAAACCCTACATTGGCAAAACTTTTTAAATAAATTTTATTTGTTGACTACTGCACATATGTATATATGCATATTTCTAAAAAAATAATTTTTAAATTTATCTCAGTACATCTCGTATGAGATTGTATCACTCTTTCCGGCTGAGAAGAATCCCGTAGTGCTGAGGTGCTACGAGAAAAAATGGTGTATGAACTACTTGAGGTAAGGTAAGATCAAGGCCTTTTCCCCAAAGGTTTTTGGCTAATTCCTTAGGAGAAACAACCTATGCATCGGGGACACCCTGTTCTTTTAAGTTCTATAGGTTGGGAGGCCAATTTTCTTCAAGGTTATCATTGTCTGTGGTGATCGAGTTTATTGTATTTTCACTTATGTTGGAACTTAGACAACTCTTATTTGAATTTATGTAAAACTTGTATGGATATTTTCATGACTATTGTTTTTCAAATTATATCTATCTTTTTTAACATTATATAATTGACTGTGTATATGTGCAATTTTATTTGTGCATGATTTTATAAAATCATTTTATAATTGTACGATTAAAAACCATTTAACAAAGGGTGTAATGGACGTTTACGAAAGTTAATTTTGATTTTTGTGGTGTTGGTAGTATAATGATTGCTAGATACTGTAATGACTAATTGTTCTGATTGATACATACCACTAAATTAACTGTGATGATGGGATATTGGGAGGAGAGAGACAGCAAAATGGGGAAAAGCGCACGACCACCATCATCAGTTTTTATTTTTTCTAACACCGTCAAATTCTTTACTTTAACGTATCTTTTTCATACATACGACTTCGGTAGCTAATCAGACAAGATGTTGGTGCAAACAAGGTTTATTGCAAAATTGGGACACCCGACGTCGCACATGACTCAGTAACATTATTTAGTTCAATTTTTTTAACCTTTTACTTCGGTTCACATAATAATCGAGGTAAAAAAGTAATTATTTACCTGGTTTTTTTTATAAATGAGATAAATAATATATTTTACTTTGAAAAAAATAACCAAGGCAAAGAAACTTTTTACCTCGGTTATTTGGTGTTAACAAAAAATTGAGGTAAAAGGGGCGAAGTAAAAGGTCATTTTTCTTGTAGTGAGAGTTTGATTCCAATATTCGTTCACAGGACCTTTGTAATCCTCATTCAAACTAATGATGCCCGTAAGTGATAAAGAAACTGACATTGATCCCACAGAGACTTCCACAAAATCTTCCGATTAGCCCAATCATATACAATTAACTCTAGGCCCTATATTAGCACTTTAAAAAAACTTGATGGTTTAATTTTCATTATCTTTTAAATTTAAAAACCTTAGAATGTGTAATTTTTTCCGATTTAGTGTGGTGGAATGTATCTTCAAAATTAATAATGCTCATGGTTAGGGTATTAATGGAATACTAATAAAAATGAGTGAAGAAAACTCGGGTGACCTTGATGCATAAGTCAGAATAACATGATTGTGAAAATGTGATTTACATTATTGTCTATCTCTAATTTCGCAGTTGTCCTCCCCCACTATATTGGATGGACCTAATTGTAAAAATAGAAAAGTTCACCGATTGTGTTGAAATCGATTCTCACCGAACCTGCCGTTAATGGACATATATAATATGAATTACTAATGTTTAGTAAATTGTTTAACTTTATTAAGGTTAGCTATGGTTGTTTTGTTCAAATGCGGGCCCAGTTGCTATGCTAGTGGGCTGAATTGTTGTGGCCCAATATATCCACGACCAACATCGGTAATATGTCGATCAAATGTTACAAAAATGATTTGCATGCAACGTCGTTCATGCAGTTTTTCAGACAAGGGCTCATTTTCTATGCCAATGGGTTGAAATAGTAGCTCACACTTAGGCAAGACGACATCGCTAAACCATTGGTCTGGAATTAATCAGGTCGACTACTATGCGACGTTGCATTTGGGTGGAATTCACAAGGCTACGTAAAGACTATATATATAGAGCCCACCTCATACATCACTTTAAACATTCAACTTTCCCTTGAATTTCAACAGTCTTCCTGCCCATCTTCTCAAAGTTATTGTTTCAACATATGATTATTGTACTTTTTTCAGTTACTATTGAAATTTTTATGTATATGGTGTGTGAATGTATTGTTTTCTTCATATGTTGAAGTTTCTATGGATTAGGGTTCTAGGATTAGGTTCCAGGATGTTAGAATGTCGGTTGTATGCCTTCCCTCGTTATTGTGGCTAAATTGTTCTTGGTTTAGGAGCTTTCTGTTTGCCTTTTTTCTTCTGTTGTCAGAGTGTCCCCATTTCATGAATGCGACGTTGCCTGTCCATCGATCACACTTGGTTAGAGCGGCCAATATGTGACATCGTGTATTCATATTTTTGCAGTTTACCTAGCATGTGACGTCGCACACTTACCGAATCGTACAAGACTTTGCTCTGACAAGTTGCATTCATATATTAATTGATTAATTGAATTAATTTCTAGCAAACCATTAAAATAGGAATCATTTCTAACAGTGCTGGTTCGCATCGTTCCCTGATTGTGGCGAGCGATTTTATTTTTACATTTAAATTTCATTTCCTTGTATTACCAATATTCTAGTTTCATTAATAATTATTTCTTTGACCAATAAAGATTCATCGAGATTCAGATAATGACCGTCCATGACTAGGCAATATCATTCCGCATTTTGTTCACACCCTGACGGCGATGAACATCAGCTAGTTTCCATCCTAGTAAGTAATCTCTATCACGTATTAATTTTTTTTCAAAAATATATTTCTATACTTTACTTTCATATTTACTGAACATGGTTTTTTGTTTATAATTCAATATGTGCCTAGCCAGATTGTGGAGCTCCTACTGCCATATAAGTTGTCTGATGTGCTTCGGTGAAACAGAAGAGAGTACCACATGAATTACTAGGGGAGCAGAAGGATGAAGACCCTGATGCCAAATGGCTTTCAACAATTTCCTATTGATGAGGAACTCAAGGTAAGGGACACGCTCTACTTCGAGCATATCAATGATGTCGCACCAGTAGTTTTTAGTGTTGAAATTCTTCCATATTCATATAATCAGTTATTTTGCCTAGAATAGAACAGAACATTTATATTAAAAAAGTTAATTCGTATTTGGACCAAGATTTGTATTTTCATATTTTGATATTTAATCTCGAATTTATACTATTTTTGTTATCTATTTTATTTTAATGTTATTCAATCCTTAATATTTAACCTAACATATGCACAAACGTTTTATAATAACGTCGGTAACAAAAAAATTAAAAATTATTAGCTATTTTTTCAATCGTTCTAAAATGAGCAAATTATAGTTACAAATATTTTTAAAATTAAACTTGAATTGTTTACCGTATGCTTGGTAGGGTGAAATTGTTAGGCCCATGTAAGGTTACAACGTTAGTAAGGGGTCGAAACCATGTCACCGGATTCGAATTTATTGCGACATTGAACACTTCTAGGCAAACTCCAGAATGGTTCAAAACGATGTTGTTCTGAAATGGGTATAAATAGAGGGAGCCTAACAATCAATTCAACCATCTATTCCCAAGTTTCCTGCGAATTCCAGTAGTCTCCAGCTTCCTCCCTTCTATTCTCTCTTTGAAAGAGGTTTGTTTTTCTAATCTCCTAACACCAAAATTTTGGAATTCTTACTTTACAATGTTCGATCTGTGGTCTGTGAATGTGTTTTTATTTTTTTCTATTTAGTTTTATCTCAGATTTATGAGGTTGTGAAAATCTCTTGACTTTAAACGTAGGTACAATCATTTGGTGTGTCTCCAAAGGGTTTTTGTTTAATTTGATGTCTATGATGCATCATTCCCCTCCCCCAATTTTATGTGTTTTTTCTTGTAGCTTCCTCTAATATATGTGACGTCGGTAGTCTGTCTACCACATTTCAGTTCAAGTGATTATTGTGCAACATTGCATATTCATATTTCCAGTAAATTATTATTCAGTTTGTGACGTGACACTATTATCGCGTGACCTTTGGTATGATAGAAATGTTACCGACATTGCATTATGACATCTAAGTGTACAATGGTTATGCATATGTGACTTCAATCTTGTGTCAGTCCGGTGTTCGACTTTACAGACCAATATGGGAAGTCACATGTATATGTCGACAAACCCACTACTTTGGACCAACTTTCACCTGCGACGACATTGTCGACGTCGCTCCTTGCATTCCATAGGGAAGTTCTCACTTAACATTTTCCCTTTTTATGTAGGACTAATGGTTGGCGAAGGATCATCTAATTCATCTTTTTTAGGTCTTTCACCAATGTACATATATATTTACTAGCTAACACATCTTCACACTTGATAAAAATTAATACTTTTTGGTTTTCATACAGTTCACCACACAACGAAGCAATCTAGAGTCTGTTTTCTTCGACCTTGACCATTATATGATAGCTCTTGATAGCCAACATTTCCACTGCACTCTGAAGCAGAAGAACTTTGGTAAAAACCATGCTTTGGTAAAGCTTTTTAAATAAATTTATTTGTTGACGATTGCATATATATATATGCATATTTCTAATTAATTTTTTATGTGACTCGGTACATCCTGTGTCAGATTGTACCACTCTTGCCAACTGAGAAGACCCTTTAGTGCTAAGGTGCTACGGAACAGAGTGGCGTATGAATTACTCGGGGGGAGGTAAGATCAAGGTCTTTTCTTGAAAGGGTTTTGATGGGTTCTTAGGGGAAACAACCTATGCATAAAGGACACTTTGTTCTTCGAGGTGTAGAAGTTGGGGGGACCAATCGTCTTCAAGGTCATCATTTTCCGAGCTGATTGAGTTTATTATATTTTCTGTTATGTTGGAACTTAGACAATTCTTATTCGAATTTATGTACTATTGGTATGGAAATTTTCATGACACATGTTTCTCTAATTATTTAACTATTTTATTTGAACATTATATAATTGACTATATGTACAATTTGATCTATGCATGATTTTATAAACCATTTTATAATCGTGCAATTAAAAATCATTAAACAAAGGGTGTACTGGACGTGTACGAAAGGGGGGAGGATTCCTAGGGTGTTTGTAGCACAATTATTTCTAGCTACTGTAGTGCTTAATTGTCCTTTTACACATCCCTAAATAAATTGTGATAACGGGATATTAGGAGGAGAGAGATGCCAAAACGGGAGAAGCGCACGACCACCGTTTTATTTTTTCATTATTTTCTAACATTGTCAAATTATTTACTTTAAGGTATATTTTATATATCTGTGACTTTATTAGTCAATCGCAACACATGTCGGTGCAAATGACATTTAATGTGAAATCGAGCAACCTTTCAAAACAACATGTGCGACTTCGCATGATATTCGGTAACATTATTTACTTTGTTTTTAACCTTTCAGTTCAGTTCATATAATAAATGAGGTAAAAAATTAATTATTTACCTTGGGTTTTTTATAACCAAGGTAGATAATATCTTTTACTTTGAAAAAACCAAGGTAAAAGAACTTTTTACCCCGGTTATTTGTTGCTAGCCAAAAAACCAAGGTAAAAGGAGTAAAGTAATAGGGTTTTTTTGTAGTGTAGAAAAGTAAGTTTTCAAAACTCATGAGGGAAAAACCAAGAAAATAAAGGGAAATAGTCATCATCAAACATATCCAAAACAAAGCAAGAAAAGCAAAATAGATGCCACCATGAAGGTGTTCCAACCCCAACCCCTACCCCACACTTAGTTCATGCATTGTACCCAATGCATGTAACCAAGGTGAAAAGAAAGGTTGGAAAACGCAAAAGAGTCAACGATGTTGTCCGTAACATCTGGCTTCATGCCCTTACTCGTACAGATCCTGATGATGGTCTGTGTCTCCAATTCCTTCCATCCTCAGCCGATCAGTGATCTCTATCAAACCGTGGTGAAGTGAGTCCATGTCCATCCTCAAATAGTTAAACTGATCATCTACCCTGTCAAACCTGTCTGCAATCTCTTACCGGTGATAGTCGAGCTGAGTGCCAAGCCTGTGAGCATCTTGCCTGACCCTGAAGATAGCATCACCAAAAGACTGCATCCAATCTGGCCCCTGTCTTTGTGGTTGGTTCCCCATGTGAAAAGATGAGGCTGACTGATACCCCTATGATAAAATTTAACCTTTCTCCCTTCGAGGTCACTAATAAAGAACCTTTTGTAAAATCTACTAACCTGAGACGAGGGCTTATGAGAGGATCAAAGATAAGAGATTTTTTTCTCTTATTCCCACTACTATACTGCCAAGAATCTAAAAGTTAACTGCGCACGGCCAAAATCGGGTCGTTAATTTGATCACGAGTTAGGATTAGCTAATGTTGCAAAATAGGTTGGGGGAGGGGTTTATCTAAAAACTACAAGTATGCTAACTCATGAATGAGTAAAACTATATATAGCTAGATCTTTGGGAATATTTGTGTAACATAACTAGTGATATGTTTTGATTCTATAATCAATCAAATTAAAGACATATGAACATATCCTAATGCTTATGACATGTAATTTATGTTGATGCTTATGAAACATAATTTATGTTGATATTAAACACATTTCTTCCATCGATGTCGCCTCCCTAACTAAGGAAGTTCAACAATGTCGCAACACATTGTGCAGGTCTGATTCTTCCTTGTGCTATTACGTCCTGAGCACTCCACTACGAATACTTCTCCCTAGGCCTATAGAGGTGAAGGGATAGGAACCTTATCGATGGCTCTAAGGTTACAAATTACTCTAATCGTAGTTTACTACTAATGTTATCTCTATCTGTAACCCTTCAGGTAAACTCGCCAGCTAAGACTAGTGTACGGTTATCTTAACGGTAACTCGACGACCCACATGCACACACTCATATTATCCCAGACCTTGCTACCCCTATAACATCTAGGTTTCTCTTCCCCAAGAGATATCAATAGTTTCACCAACATGAAAGTAGACTACGTCGTGTGCCATCTTAGTGTGACAATCATGTAATTAACTAGAATATGAAGAACACGCCAACATAATAATCATAAGCATTTAAATATAGGTAGATCTATAGAATCTCCCAAAATAGAAACTAAATCATAAATATAGATATAAACCCCAAGTTAATTAACCACTCCCTAAGCATTTAACCCAAATATTTTATTGGATTCAATGCCCTTGCCCAAAACAAAAACAAAAAGAAAAGAAAAGAAAAGAAATTAGAGAGAAGGAAGATTTCCCTTTCTCTCCCTACCTACTCTTAGGAGACTAAAATGAGAAAAAATTTAAAACCCTAGTAAACATAGGCTCCTCTATATAGTAGTAGGGAATAAGGCCTTGAAAAAAACCCCAAAATGAGGCCAAAAGCCCTAGCAGCCGCAAATGACACGAGTCGTGCTGGCTGGCTCACTCATGACGGTTGGGGTTGACACGTCCTTTGTTTCCTAGCATGGTCGTACCGGTATGGGTTGACACAGCATGTGCTAGCCAGTACGAATTATTAACTAGAGCTCTATTTTTTACTTCTGATGCTTCCATTCACGTCGTTCGGCACGGGACATCGGCTAGAAGCACTTCTTAATTAGTTGAACGGTGCGGGCCATGTAAATCCCTGCAGGCCATTGGCTGGAAGTAATATTTTGAGCAAAACAATAGCACTATCATGTTAATATTTGCTTCCCATGGACTGGTCTTCAAATGATAGAAATGAAATGATATGGGATGTGTAAAAGGGCACAGTCTATGTCCATACTTTTCCTCACAAAGGTTTGGATGACACGGGCTATGTTGGAGAAAACGTCACGTGCTAAAGGGTTGTGGCACGACCGTGCTGGAGGCCTTTAGCACAGATGTGTTAGCTGAATTCTGAGAATGTTGAACTGGACTCCCTTTTTTCTGAATTGATTCCATCAGCTACCACATTTTTATTCATGGCCTTACGTATTACCATCCTTGCGAATGACCTTCAAATATCTACTACCACTCTTGCGGGTGACCTTCTACAAGACTTTGCCGAAGTGCTAACAAGCAACCTGATAGTTGGGTCACAAAATAATATCTTGGTGGCCATGAGGACAAAGTTTCCATTAAAGCCAATTAAGTCTAAAAAACTAGGGATTTAGATAAGAAAACCAAAAATGGTCATCTAAACCCTTTGTAATGCCAACCTAACTAAAACTAGCAATCAACGAAACAAAATATAATAGCAAATGTGTCAAATGAATTGGTTAATGCATGCATATAGGTACAAATAAATTCCTCCACAATTAAACCTTTACTCGCCCTCAAGTAAACAAAATGAGCAAATATCCAAGAGGAAAGTAGCAGGCAAGGATAAGTTAACCAACACATTAACTTTATTCCCAAGATACCCTAGTTCCCCCAAAGATGTAAGAATATCACAACTCTCATTCTCCCCGAAGAAGTTAAAGGAACCTATCCACCAAAATCAATCCAATAAAAGGCAAGATGTACATGGTAAGTGTTAAGCTTGTTTACTCTGTTGAAAGAAGCTGCCAATGATAATCCAAGAGAGGTTCAATTTAAAGTTTTCATTTTCTCTCAATTTATCTCATTTTACATAGGAGCTCTTTTGGGTTTTCATCTTAGCATTCACACATGTTGAGCTCACCTTACCTTCTTTCCACATTGTGGCTTCGAATTTTTGCCTAGGTCTTTCAACCTAGCCGGGCTTTTTCTCATTTTCCCCCTAAGTTTCCCTTTTCTGTTGTTTACTTAGCCCGGTTTAAATATACTTTATTTTATTATATTTTAAAATTTTCAATTTTTTCAATTTTTTGTGTAGCAAAAACTGCCCAAATGATGGCCTTCATACTACATGAAGATAAGGGAAAAATTGACACCACTAAAATGTTCCCAAAACATCCCCAAAACACATTACTAATGGTTCCCTCTCACCAAAAACAAAGTTTTTGAAACAAACTAGCAAAGTAAGCTTTCAAAACTCATGAGGGAAAAACCAAGAAAACAAAGGGAAATCGTCATCATAAAAAATATCCAAAAAAAGAAAGAAAATCAAAGGAGATGCCACCATGAAGGTGGTCCAACCCCTCCCCCACACTTAGTTCATGCATTTTCCCCAATGCATGTGACCAAGGTGAAAAGAAAGGTTGGAAACCAGTAAAGAGTCAACGATGCCGTCCGCAATGTCCAACTCCACACCATTGCCCGTGTAGATGCTGATGATGGTCTATATCTATTATGCCTATCATTCTTAGACTATTAGTGATCTCTCTCATACTATGGTGCAGTGAGTCCATATCCGTCCTCAGATAGTGGAGCTGCTCATCTACCCTGTTAAACATGTCTGTAGTCTCCCACTGGTGATAGTCGAGTTGAGCATCAAGACTATGAATATCATGCCTAACCTTGAAGATAGACTCAACCCAAGACTGCATCCTCTCTGGCTCTTGTCTCTGCGGATGAGTCCACATGTGACAAGATGAAGCTGATGATACCCCTATGAACTGTGCTCCTGGAAAACTGTGGATGCCGCCAAGGATGAGCCTCGTGGTGAGATAGAAAAGATATGCTATGACGTGAGGCTCCAGAGTAGAAGGGGACACACATCTATTGTACCTGCTCAACTATGCAAAGTAATCACAACGTGGGGAGTAGCTTCGCCTGTGAGAAATATGCCAAGTGAAGTGGTAGAGCTCCACCTAGAGTTGAACCGGTTCTTGGAAGGATGAAGGTGATCCAAACAGATGCTCAACTTGGGATGGTGACACAAACTGAGGCTCCACTACTGGTGGTGGAATTAACTGAGAGAATGCTAGTGGTAAGTGAGGAAGGCATGTGGAGGCTATTAGATAATTTGGTCCTCATCTCATTGCTCACCAAAAGGCAAAAAAAAGGAACGAGGAGCGATATCATGGCCCTAATTTCTATCTTGCCTATCTGAGTCCTAAAAGGGAATGAAGTCATCCACCAAGTAAGGGAAAACTCACCATGTGCAAATTGACAATAGGTATCTACAGTTTCTATCAATAGATGTGGTGGTCTCCCTTTGGCAACCAACTGCTACGCTCAGTAGCCTGACCACATATCTCAATTCTGTATGCACAATGTCACTGTTCTTGCTCTCCTTCCTCCTCGGCTGTAGGGTGATAGAGAGCCAGAAATTTTGCACATCAAAGCCAGTAGGATCCTCATTGTTACCAATGACATCAGTGTAATACTTCTATCCAAATGCTCGATCCATCTCCAGATAAGACATAGATCTAGCCACGTCCCCTGGGTGAAATCTCACTAACTTCCCCATAAACCTGTTACGGTCTTGCATGACAATCGTGAGAAAATCCAAAGTGTATCTAGTGTATCTAGTCAACCACATAAATGGTAGGATCACCCCACTGTCTATGTGGCATGATGGACAATACACCACAACAAAAAACACCAAAAATAATAACACACAAAAATCCTCAACCAACTACCCCAAACTCAAAAACTATCCTAAAAGATTCCAACAATCACAACGTAGCACCCACTTTCAAGAGGTACAAAGCATGCAATTACCATAAATTCCAAAATTTAAAAAATCCACCAATTTTTCACACTTGGATCGGTCGAGTACCTTGGGTGAATATCGAAGCTGAATTTTTGTGAATTTTTGCTTGAGGAGCGTGCGATACTCCTGCTAGACCACATTGCAACAATCCTTAACAACCAAAACGAATCAAAATTCAAGTTTTTGGAGAAAACATGAATGAGGGCCGAACTCAATTTCTGAAAATATGGGTTTAATATTGATGTTTTTGAAAGAAAAATCACTGGGTTTTCTTGGGCTCTGAAAAACAAAGGTTTTGAGATAAATTTGAGGCAAATCAGACAAGAATTGAGTGAGTTGTGGTAAAATATGAGATTGGGAAGGAAGAAAAGTTGGCTTCGGGTTTGGTGGATGAAGAAGAGAGATATTAAGAAGATGATGAACAAACACGAGGCTTTATAGGAGATTAGGAGGAATTTAATTGTGTGTCTTGGGGCGGCGACTACGGTTTCCTAGGCTGGGTTCATCTCGGGCCTCATGCTCCATGTCACCAGCCTTGTGCTGCTCTATAGGCCTTGTGCTTGAGTGTCTTGGCACGATTATGCTAGCACGCCATAAAACGAGGCCGGCCGGCCCTTGTTCTAGCATTTTTTACAAAATACCTGCATACAAAAATACGAAAGCCGAGTGTAGCACTGTACCGGTAAAAATCTAATGACTAATAATCCCTAGAAATACCACAAAAAATCAAATACAATCCCAAATATTCACAAGAAATCTACTAAAATAAATAAAAACATTGTTTCTTTAGTGTCGTTCTCATGACTTATTATTTCATGCAATTTAGAAAACTAAGAAATATGGGTTGATGGTTCACCGAAATCACCGTCCTTGACACCATCATTTACTACGTCTCTATGGATGGGTCGCCGCATTACCTTCAGTTTTCCCTCACCCTGGGAGACACATACCAAACACATCCATCTTTTACGATAGTAGATACATTTTTGTTGATTTTGGGAGTAGGAAGGAGTGTAGCATTTACTAATACCTTAACCCACATCATTCTCCGCTTCACGTTAGTGTTAGAAACTGGAAGGAAAACATCTTTAATCACACTAGAAGAAGCGTGCTTATGAACAATCGCATCATCACAATGTTCATTCAAGCAAGATATAACAGGTAAGGTCTCTATATTGGGCAATACCTCATCAACATTGAAATCACAATCCTTAAAAAATGTTAATTTCTTAGCTAAATTATCAGGTTTAGGAGGCAGTCTAGGAGGTCTTACGTCCTCTCCACTCTCCATTAACAGCTGCATGTTAATTGTCATAGAGAAACAATCCACAATAGAAATTTCATCACTAGCATCATACATAGCATAAGTATCATCAACATGATTATCAAAATTGAAGCTCAAAGTATAAGTTTGCTCGTTACTCTCATCAACATCAAGAATCTCATCTAGGCATTCATTCTCATCAGTCATGCAAGGGTTTTCAAATTGAGCAAGCTGGTCACAAAAAGTTATTCCATTGCATATAAGAGAGGTAATAAGTGAATCATTCTTGGATTTATAGATTTCAAATCCCACCTTATGAATGTCATCATCCCTACATCAACATCTATCTTAGTTCTCTACATTTTTATAAAAGGTCTCCCCAGTAAAATTTAGGGCGCACCACCATCGTGCACTACGTTAAGGACATAGAAGTCCACCGGAAACACTAAATTCTGTACTCTAACCATAACATCCATAACTAAACCTCAAGGGATAGCTTGGGAGTGATCGGCTAATTGGACAATTATTCTAGTTTCCTTAAGATCACTTATGTCTAGGTTTTTATAAAGGCTAGAAGGGATCACATTCTTAGATGCTCCAAAATCAATCATAGCATTTTTCACCAATTTTTCACCTAAGGATATAGGAATTTAAAACATCCTGAGGTCATCATATTTCTTAGGCAAGTTCCTATGATTTAGAGTAGCCACTTCCTCTATCTTCAATTGTCCTTTCTTCTTAATTGGTTTTTTCTTCTTCTTAGTACATGTATTTTTCAATAATTTAGAATAAGACGGAGCATGCTAAATCACATCCAGGATAGGAATGCTAACCTTTACTTTCTCAAAGATTTTGCAAATGTGTGCCGTGCTGGTTGCTACTTTCGGCCTTCCCCTAAGTGCACTAGGGAAAGGTGGTGGAGGATTCATCCTCACCTCGGTGGTGGGAAGCTCTTTGGCGACTCCTCCTCCAATTCCATCTCACACTCCTTTAAGTTAGTCTTGTTGCTTTCCACCATCAAATCATCTTCTTGAAAGATTTCCTTATCGGGCTAGCTCACTTCCTTCCCGCTTCTTAGCTTCAACAAGCTCACATTTCTTGGATTGATCTCTGGTTGGGAAGGGAGCTTTCTGGACTCTTTAGCCTCAAGTTTTGTCACTGAGGTGATGAGTTGGCTGACTTGGATTGTGAGATTCTTCATGCTCAATAGGGCTCTAGTGCCAAGATCTTCTATCTCTCTCATTGTCCCCTCTGCAAACACATCTTATTTCTTTTCTAATTAAGCTATAGCATCTGAGATCTCTTCCTGGTCGGCCAGACTTGTATAGAGCAGTGTTGTTGTTGGAAGGCCCTTTTCCTCTCGGTTAGGGTTTTACCCTTGACCTTGATTCTCCTCGCACCAACAGAACTTGGGGTAATCGTGGTGTCAAGGATTGATGGTATCCGTGTAAGGGTCTTTCCTTTCACCTCCTTGGTTCTCCTGGAACCCTTTTTGTTGTTGTCCCCTATGGAATTCTTGCCTCTTTATACCATTCAAGTCCAGCGCTTTCAGCTCTTCAAAGATCTTCCACCACTTGTGGGAAAGTGTCGGTAGGAATATCAAGACTACATATGCCACAAACTTGACTTGGTGGGTTCTCCCTTTCATAAATTCCTTCATCATTGAGGCAAGTGTTTGAACTTGTTCTTCTAGTTTGGGATACTAAGCCGGTTTATCCAATGTTTTCACTCGGGATCTAGTGCCAAATTGCCTTATCCCGTTAGCCATTTCTTCGAACAATGCCATTACATTCCTTGGACTCTTGTTGGCTATGGAACCATTGCATGCATCATTAACAATCCTCATATACTCATAAAAAATCTCTTCAAAGAACTAATATACCAAGTTGTCATCTTGAATGGATGCTAAGGACAACTCGCCAACAACCTCCTAAATCTCTTCCAATACTCATAAAGGGAGTACTTTTCAAGGAACCTCCTATTCATATCTATCCAATAAGTGATACATCCTAGAGGAAGATAATATAGCCAATCCTTGGCTGCGTCCCGCAACGAGAAAGGAAAGGATCTCAATTTTTAGTCTTCTTCAACTCTTGGCGGCTTCATATTCATGCAAACTAGGTGAAATTCTTACAAGTTCTTGTTCGGGTATTCACTGGCCATCCCATGGAAAGTTGGAAAACATTGGATCATGTCGCTTGTGAGCTAACAAGTCACATTAGGTAGCAAAGGTGGTAAGAAAATACATTGGGGTTGATTCACCAAGTTAGGAGCCATCAACTCCCTAAGTATGCGATTGTCCTCCACTATGGCCATGGTTTTCGCAACTACAAAAGTTGGCTCTTGTGGAACCCCTACTCTAGCTTACCTCATCTTTCTTCTTCGACTACCTGCATTTTTTGTTAAATAGTGTCGAGTTCCATAGTTCATGGCAAGGGTATGTACTATAAACTAAAAGCTAAAAAATACCCCATTAGAATAAACACTGGCACAAGGATTAGAAGTACACGGATCACTATCACAAAGGCTCAACAGAAAAACCAACTCAAGGAAACAAAAATAAAAACAATAAAAACACTAAATAATCCAGTATCAAGCTATGCAAGTTAACAGTTAAACCTTTAGACTAGCAACCCCAGTAATGGCACCAAAATTTGACCCGCCTCTCATTGGGGTCGCTAATAAAAAACCTTTTGGGAGATCAACTAACCTAAGGAGAGGGCTTATGAGAGGATTTAAGATAAGAGATTTATATGTTTCTCCCGTTCCTCCTACTGTACTACCCATGGGGTAGATAGTGTCAAGACCGGGGTTATCCACATACATACTAGAAATCTAAAAGTTAACTACACACCGCTGCAAGCATGAAGAATCACTAGAGAGTAAAACTACATATCTCTAGTACTAGGGAACTTTTGTGAACCATGATTGGTCATATGTTTTGATCCTAGATTCAACAACATTAAAAACATATGAACCTATTCTAGTTCTTATGACACATAGTGTATGTCGACGGTCAACACTAACCTTTATCTGTCATATAAGGGTGTGTACATTTCTTCTACCAACATCACCTTTGTAACTAGGGAAGTGAAACAATGACGCGGCATATTGTTCAGGTTCAATTCTTTCCCTTGCTACTTTGTCCCAGGAAATTCACTACGAATGTTTCTTCTAGGCCTACATAGGTAAGATGATAGGCACCTTATCGATGGCTCTAAGGTTATGAATTATGCAAACCCTAGTTTGCTACTAACTCTATCTTTGTTCGTAACCCTTCAGGCCAAATCTCCAGCTAAGGCTAGTGTACGATCATTGTAACAGTAACTCGATGACCCTCATGCACACACTTATACAATCCCTGACCCCGCTATCCGTATCATATCTAGGTTTCTCTTCCCTGAGGGATATCAATAGTTGCACCAATAAGAAAGTAAACTACGGTGTGTGCCATCTTAGTGTGATAATCATGCAATTAACAATAATATGAAAAACACGTCAACATAATAATCATAAGCACATATGATAGGTAGATCTATAGAATCTTCCAAAACAAATACCAAATCATGAATACAAATATAAACTCCAAGTTAATTAACTACTCCCTAAGCATTGAACCCGAATATTTCATTGGATTCAATGCCCTTGGGCAAAACAAGAGAAGGAGAAAAGAAGAAATTAGAGAGAAAGAAGAGTCCCCTTTCTCTATCTACCTATTCTTAGGAGAATAAAATGAGAAAAACCTTAAAGCCTAGTAGACATAGGCTCCTCTATATAGTAGTACGGAATTGGGCCTTGAAAAAGGCCCAAAATGAGGTTAAAAACCCTAGCAGCCGCAAACTACACTGGTCGTGATTCTTGGTGGGATCTTGCCGGCTAGGGCTGATACGACTCATTTTACCGAGTGTGGTTGTGCCGGCTAGGGCTGACATGGCTCGTGCCAGGCACGGTTGTGTCGGTTGGGGCTGACACAACCTGTGCTGGCTCGTGTGAATCATTGGCTGGGGCTATATTTTTTCCTTCTAAATCTTGTGCCCGTATTGTTTGGAACGGACCATCGACTGGAAGTACTTCTTGATTAGTTGAACGGAGAACACCATGTAAATTCTTACGGGCCATCGGTTGTGAGTCTTTTTCTGATTAAAAAGATGGCGCTGTCATGCAATCTTCACACCCCATGGGATGGTCTTCAAATTTAGAAGTGAAGGGACACAAGCCGTGGAAATGGGCATGGTCTGTGTCTAAACTTAGCCTCACAAAGGTTTGGAACAACACAGGTCGTGTTGGAGCGAACTGCTTATGCCAAGGGGCTATGGCATAGCCCCTGCTGGAGACCCCCGACACGACTTGGCTGGAGGGAAAGCACGACCATGTCGGTAGGTGCGGCCATGTCAGCTAATGCGGCCGTGTTGGCTAATGCAGCAGTGCCGAGCTTGAGAATGTCAAACTTTGACTCCCTAATTTTTCTGGCTTGATTCCATCTACTACCACATTTTGATTTATGGCCTTCTATCTACTACTATCCTTTTGAATGGCTTTCAAAAATCTACTACCTCCCTTGCGGGTGGCCTTCTACAAGATTATGCCGAACTGCTCAAGAGCAACCTACTAGTAACCTCACAGAAGAATATCTAGGTGCTCGTCATGACAAAGTGTTCATTAGATCCAATTAAGTCTACAAAACTAGGGATTGAAATAATAAAACAAAAAATGGTCATCTAAACCCTTTGTAATGCAAACATAACTAAAACTAGCAACCAACCAAACAAAACATAATAACAAATGTGTCAAATGCATTGGTTAATGCGTGGATATAGGTGGAGATAAAAAAGCATGGGTCGTACTGTTCTATGCGCCCTGTGTCAAAGCATCTTGGCATCACCCTCTTTGGCTAGCATGGCTTGTGTAGTATTACACGGTCGTACCAATTCTTCCTTTGTCGATCTTCGACTTCTTTCTCCTCTTTTCTTGGTTCCCTCTACTACCACATTTGGATTCGTGTCCTTCTGTCTACTACCATTATTGCAAATAGCCTTCTACTATCTACATCGAAATGCTCACGAGCAACCTACCAATAATCTCACAAAAATAGAATATAGGTGCTCGTGAAGACAAAGTGTCCATTAGGTCTAAAATTTCTACAAAACTAAGGATTCAAACAAGAAAAAACCAAAAACGGCTTACCAAACCCCTTGTAATGTAAACCCGACTAAACCTAACAATCAACCAACCAAAACATAATAACAAATGTGCTAAATCCATTGGTTAACACATGCTTTATTTATTGTAAATCACAACATAATTTGCATAGCGGCTTCTAGTGCAGCGAGTTTCACGTTTGCTTATGTGAGGTCACCTTGGATGCATGACAAGTAGCGACTAATGGTACTCTTCAAAGATGCATCCCACCTAAAAAATAAAAATAAATAAAAGGTTTAACTAACATTCCCTATCATCCAATTAATTTAAGATGATGAAAAACTATGACAAACAATTTATATACTCACGCAATAACTCAGACATATCAATATCCACAACCCCCTTTTTCTTAGCAGCCATAACGGAAACACCCAGGACAACCTTAATTATCCACTTGTCGTCTTCACCTTGAACTAATTGCTCATGAAGGAACCACCTAAGATCATTAAATTCCAAACACAATGGACTATCTACCGTCTAAGCCGCGTCCTGATACACTGGATGGCCCTATAGAAAATTTCCACCAACAACAATGCCCTGTAGTCACCAATACCACTCTATTTTATCTGGTTGCCATGGCTGAGAAGTACTTCCATAGGGTAGGTGGTTAGTCGGGGAAATTCGAGAAGTACGATGTAAGGGAATTAACGGTTGAACAGAGGTTGGTTTACGAGTGAATTTTCTTGAACGTTCTTCAATCGGGTGGCCATACTTGCAAGCCTACTATCGAAGACCTCATGTTGTTTTACTATGTGATGGAAGTGATCTCGATTAACCTTGGATTCACCATAGTGAACTACATGTTAAAGGCAACGACAGGTAAAAAGAAGGATATCTCCTACGAAGGGTTAATCACAGCGTTGCTTCAACAGTTTGGGGTTAATCCAGTAGACAAGAACCCCAAATTGTTGAAGCAACGCTGTGATTAACCCTTCGTATGGGAGATCCTTCTATTTACCCGTTGTTGTCTTTAACATGTAGTTCACTATGGTGAATCCAGGGTTAATCGAGATCCCTTCCATCACATAGTAAAACATTATGAGGTTTTCGATAGTGGGTTTGAGCGCGTGGCCACCCAACAGTAGAACATTCAAGTAAATCCACTCATAAACCAACCTCCGTTCAACCGTTCATTTCCTTACATCATACTTCTCATCTTGCCCGACCCACCACCTACCCTATGGAAGTACTTCTCAGCCATGGCAACCAGATAAAATGGAGTGACCTCGAGGACTGTAGGCCATTGTTGTTGGTGGAAATTTTCTATAGGGCCGTCCAGTGTATCAGGATGCGGCTTAGTTGGATCAGTATATGGGAAATATAATAAAATATTTATAGTGTCTTTTTTTTACCATGACAATTATTTTTATTAACCTTAGTTGCATCATTATTTGCAAATTTTTTGCCATGATTAGCATAAAAATAAACTACTCCATCAAAATGAACGCAAACTCTAAAGTCATTAATTTCTCCATGTTTTGATTCTTAAAGTAATGGAGTAAATAGCCTACTGAAAATTCCTTAACATCCTCACTATGAACTACCTTAGGATTTGTACATTATGCATTTGGAGGAAAATCAACATACCTTCTCTCAGCTTCTTGGTTGAAGAAATTTGTTGATGCCCAAGGTTGATGACTCCGAGTGTTGGAATGTCCATGGTTACTTGTCCTACCACCTCAATTTCTCGCAATTGAATAGATTTCCCTAATGATTCTGACAAAGTTATGAGTTTGGGCTCGATTTCTCCTTCTAGCCTAGGGTTTGTATGGATGACCTTCCGATTTGGGGATTTTGTTTTTGAATTTGATTCTAGCTAAATGTTTTTTAATCAAAATTACAAGTTCCAAATTAAAGAACCGGTTCTTGTCTTTCATATGAAGTCACGATGAATTTGCAAGTTCAGAAAATGAAAAAGTCGGGAAAAAATACCAACATTAAATAATTTTCAAAGGGTAACTAATAACACATTTTTGGACCTAGGTTCCCCCCCTAAAACACGCTCCCAAATGCACAAAAACCCTCATCCATCACTGAAATTACCTTCTAAATCTTCATCCTCAACTCTAAACCCTAAATAATCATGAATTACTGCTTATGATTAACTACCAATTACAAATGGAACTAAAATTTTGTGGTTTTGGTTGTGAGGAATCATTTTTTGCATAGGGTTGGTGTTCTTCACACCATCCATTCATGAGATAACTCTTCTTCACTTCCATCACTTTTACTAATGTTTATTGTTGATCGTTCTAATAAAATCTTTGTTTGAGCTTGTTGGGTTTACATTTTAGTGATTAAAATATATTGATCATAGGTATTTGTGAAGAGTAAAATATATAATACCTATCTATAGTTAATTTACTTTTTAAAACAAAAATGAATGCTTGTTCATTATATGTGATGTTTATCCAATTAAGATTAGGGAAATATGGTAGGAATCATCCATATCTAGTCCAATTGAGTTGTGGTTCATCATAATTATGCTATTAGGTAGTAGAATGTCAAGGAAAAGAACCCGTGAAGAGCCATTGTCTTTGCCTTCCGGAAATATTGAAACAAGTGATGATATAGATAACAAGGATGGGTGGCAAGAGATAGGAATTGCTAAAACACATTATAGAACATTAGAAAGAAGAATGGAGAGGAAGAATATGACACTGTTGGTTTTTAACAAGGTGGGCCTATGTTTATCGGAAGAACGAGCTAAATGGTCTAGTTGTGTAGGGAAGGTCAGTAGGACGAGGGTACACATTCTCTATAACAATTGGTGCGAAGTGCCAAGGGATATAAGAACACCCAGTGAATGGAGTGCCAGGTAAAATTATTGTGAGTTTGCCACTTTACAACCTATTAGCCATTTAATATTATTATTTGATTTTTTACTATTAATGTTATTCCGTAAACTCCCTTATAGAGACCATTTGAAACAGATACCCCTGACATAGGAGAATTAAGAGAAAAATGCAATGGGTACGTTGTCGAAGAGTTGGCGAGAACACAAGTACACCCTTTCCAGAAATTACATCTTTTCAAATAAAAAGGGAGATCATCTGTGGCTCACTTATACAAATATTCAACTTGAGAGTTGGGAGATCCAAAAATGAAGAGCCCCCGAAAATGAAAAAATGCAAGTAACCCAAATAGAATATACTAATTACTTTTAACTTATAACTGATATTGACACAAACCTTCAACATTGTCACGTAGGGTAAAAGGGATAAAAAAGTTATGGATTTTAGCTTTGAATGAGTTCCCACATAGGAAGAGTTGTGGGGGGTACGGTCTTGCGGGGGGTACCGCTTTGAATGGTACCATTTTTCAAACAAGATGTGACATTGGCGATTGAAAGGGTGACGACGAAGAAGAGGCGATATCGGAATTCATTCCAATCGACGTCACTCAAACTCATAAGTGTGATTTTTTTTCTCAAAGGTCCACAAAAAAACAAGGTTGTTACGTAAAGGAGACCGTGATTGAATTAGTGGAAAAAGGGTAAATCTAATAAGAAATTCTTTTTATAATAATGATATGCATTTGTTAATTATCTACGTATTTTTACTTGTTGTACACTTTTCACAGGCTAGTTTGAAACAAGATGAAATTGAAGGTCAATTATTTCCAATCGGTAAACATGACATATTATGCGAGGCTACCAACAAATATGATCACCCGGGAAGAGCAAGAGAAGTGGGTGCATTCATGTCACAAAGGGATGATTTTGGGATAGTACTTTGTTTCGACCGGGAAAAGCAATCAAGAGTCCACACCTTGCAAAAGGAAGCCCTACTATGAGATAAAATGATAGAGCAACAAGAATTTTTGATTCGGATGTTGGTCAAGCACACTGGTCTCCCTTTACCCCAAAAATATAGAAGATCTCACTAGAGATTGGGAGCCACCATGAAGAGGATCTCACCATTCTCTGAGCGATATTGAGGTTAACCACGAAATCATACTCCCGAAGGCAATCAAGGAAAATAATCTAGAAGATGTCAGCTTATCCACCAAAAAAGGTAATAACAATTCAAATTTTTATGTATGTTTTGGCATAGTAATAACTAACCATTAATTATTAAATGTAGCCTATTGAAGGGATAACCTTCAACATCACTATTCCTATTGTAAGCTCAACTTTCTTCTTATTAACTTAGAATGGAAAATTTACTCGTGCTTATCATTCTACATATCTTACATAAGGTACATGTACTTTTCTAGTCAAACAGACAAGGGATGGTTAGGGTATATGTTTCCGGTATTGACTAAAGAAATTGGGATTTCAAGGGCAGAAAGGATTGAATATGTGTGGAAACGCCTCGGGCAACGCGACAAGAAGCTACTCATTGCTCCTTTCATTGAGAGGTGATGGTTTTCTTACTCAATATTTTTGTATGTTGATGAGTCATTTAATTTTGGAAATTATTGGTTACATGTAGACATTTCATTGTAGGGACCATTGGAGGTTGATTCTGATAGTCCCAAGTGAGAAGCGTGTATATTGCATGGATCCGTTGCACTTTTCACCATCCGAATCATTTGTAGACATTTTGGAGAATGCACTAAATGAACCTAGTGTAAAAAAATCAAATTAGTCCAAATTAAGGTGCTATGTTCTACTTTTTCCCCAAAATTTTAAATGAAAATGAGTTTATATATTCACAATTTACTCTTTGCAATTAAGTACAAAAAACATGGGAGTGCGGCTGTTACGTTATGTTATATGCAGCCGAGTGTGTCAAATATGTCTAGTTGGATTGCGTGGAAATTGATAAGGTGAGTATTAAATATACTTCCACACTAGGCTTTGTAAATTGATTAACTACTCAACAACCCACACTAATAGATTCTACTATGATAACCACGGATTTTTTTATAGAGGACTACAAGCCACATTCACAAAATGACATCAATCATTCAAGAAATTGCTTGGCCCGACATCTATTTCATGTGCGATCCGCAACTATTGGAAAATCTAATGTGTTAGTATGCCCCAAATCTCAACATCATTGACATGTTTTATATGAAATAGATTTTCCTCAAATTTCTATTCCTATCCATAGATATTTCTTGTCCAGCGTTATCTATAGGTTTTTGTTAAAGCCCTAATCAAGTAGTGGGGTTAGTTCTAGGAAAATTATATTTTATTTGAAGAACATGATTTGCTATATTCTATTCCAATGTATAGATAGATGCTATTATTTTTGTATCAATACATTTTTGTTATCCGATACGATGCGTTTGTAAATTGATGGCAATTGGATTCAAGTTTTGAGGCTAATATTGAGCCAGATTTTTGAAATTTCAAAAATTACCATCAAAGCCGATTACCCTTTCGAGTTTGGAGCTACTCTTCTTTTGTCATACTTTGCGTCTAACTTTGCTTTCCGAGTTCGGAACTTGTCAAAAAATTCCGGTCATTTTATGGTTGAAATTCTAGGTTCAATCTAGATTATCAATATGAATCCGGAAATCCAACATTCGACTAGCCCCCAGACACAGGAACTTCAACTTTTGAATTCTAGTCCAAATTTTGGAACCAGGATTAGTTACAAAAATTAGGATGAAAAAGGAGGGAACGCCAAAACAAGTCCAATAGTGTTTCATCCACTGGAACCATATATTTATTCTGATTTTGGAATAATTCATTTAATCCTACAAACTTAAGGTCGTTCCGAGTTTAGAACTTATTAAAGGCTGTTTTTCTACACTTTCAAAGGAGACAAAGAATTGCCTTCGCTGGTCAAATTAAAGGCTGTTCTCGGAACCACCTTCGACCGTGGAGGATCAAAGGTGAAGCTAGAAAAGTTACATACAAAGTGACTTCTGTAACACCCCTAAACTCTAACCAACTTTCTCAACGGAAGTATTAGTCCGGGCTGAGCGTGTTTTTACCAAGAATCCAACGGTTCGGATTAAATATATGCAGTAACGAGCAATAAAATTTTTGAGGAAGAAAATATAGAATTAAAAATGTAACTTTCTATTATAGTGATTTTAATAGAATTACAGACAAAATTTCATAAAATATCGGCAAGGATCAGTTTTACGTTAAATATTTTACATTATTATAACAAAGTTAAACCAATGGGTTCCTAAGGCCCCTACATGATTTTACCCAAAAAGAAGTAAAGGTTTCGCCGTACTTCACTCTATTTGCTCAGCTACACATGTTATGGTTGTTTAAACTAGGGTAAGCTCAGTGCTTAGCGAGATTCCATCACCTATATTTATCAAGTGGAGTTTTAGTAATCACATAAAAAATAGCCACATAAATCCTAGCACATAGTAAAAGGATACGGGTGGTTAATGTCAAGTTGCAGTCAAGTGCCTATTTGGAAATTCTGACTAACACACAGGGCATAACTTTTCAATATTTTCCAAAGGCTATCATATCCCGGAATCATTCTCGTCAACCACGCCCAATCATATGTTCAATTATGATCTTATATCAAATGGTTATGCTAGCATACCAGAAACTCCACCTGTAGCCGATCGATTATATGGTCCGATCTATACTGTTCCCGGTCGATATAGATCAAACAACAATCGCATCGGGGACCCCAAAAATTACAGACAAGTAATCAAGTAGCACGCAGCCAAGTTTGGCATTGCAAGATAAAATACAAGCTGGTCATTCACATATAATTTCATAATAATTAAAATCTCAAATTTTACAATAATTAAGCACGGTGCGATAAAGTACACGCTGTACTTAATTATTATGAAACAAAAATAATTAACAATAATAATCAAAATATTAACACAGTATTTTATACCTAATATGGGGGCATCTCTACCAACTTTTAGAAACTCGGTATCACTTCTTTCTTATCCCTCATCCTTCTCTCTAACACTGTATAACATTCTAAAACTTTCTTCTGAACCACTAGCCACCACCGTGTTCGGTGATGGAGGATCCCCCTCACGGTGGTCTGAAATCATTCCTTGATGCTCTAAAATCAAAATCACCACCTCTCTCATCCACTAAGCCCAACACCCAAGAAATTGTGCCCAAAATCCAACACCTTGGAGATCCCTAGTGCCTATACTCTGATGAACAAATTGAAAATATTTTAGCCAATTATGACAATACCCTAGTAGGTAAATTTCTCAAAGGACAACTATCCATGGAGCAATTGGAATACGCTTTCAAAATGGTAGATTTGAAGGCAGCTACCAGTTCGAGTCTCTTGACTTCAAACATGCGCTCATCAGATTTGAAAACCCTAACAACTTTCAGAGTTGCTGGATCAAGGGGGTACATAGTTTCAATGGTGTTCAACTGAAGATTCTCAGGTGGACTCCAAATTTTAACACACAAGTTGAATCTTCAATAGTACCCATATGGGTAACAATTTGTCAAGTTCCTCTATATTAATATAACTCTGGATCTATTCAGTATATTGGAAATAATATAGGGAATTTCATTTAAAAAATGATTCCACTGAATCACTTGCGAGACCCTCTGCTATTAAGTTATGTGTTGAAATCGATCTAATGAAACAACTGAAACAACACATTAGGTTGGGCCAAATAATTAATAACAGGAAATACAAAATCGAGTATGAGGATTTACATGTTTACTGCTCACACTGTTTAAAACTTGGACATTCTAACCAAAAGTGTAGGTTTCAGAATCAAGACTCTGTATCCTGGATCCCTTCTGGATCAAAATTTCCAAATCCCCCATCCAGGATTGATAACCCCTCATCAACACCCCATAACAACAATTCCAAACTTGCTGCCTGTTCAAAATTAGCACAACAACTAATAACAGAACAAACCACATAGCTAGCAGTTGCTACCATACCCTCTGCTACCCAGCTTCAAAACAAAAAAAACCAAACACTTAACCCTTCTCTCTACCATGCCAACTCTCCATCCAAACTGACCATAGAGACCAAAAGTAAGTCACTACCTTCATCTCTTTCTCCATTTTCTAAAAAATCTTCACCTAGATCACACACCTCAGACTCAAATCACACAACACAATCACTTACTGCCCATCAAAAAAAATTAGCCAAAGAAACCTAAACACTATGCCAAAGATGACTTTCACTTAAACTCTAGAAAAATCTAAGCAAATGACTTTATATCTGACTATACTAATCTGATCTTTATGTCCCAACAGAGAAAAACTTACAACAGGTTTTCCCAGTGAAATATATGAAGCAGTCTGACACTGGAGTGAATACTAATGATCCTCAACCTTATCTTCCCAACACACACTCAGGTACATTCCAACGAGTTAGTCTATCTAACTCAATAAACATTAATTTAAAAACAAATAAGCAGCCTAGTTACCTTAAATAACTCAATAAGATTATGCTTAGATCATCCCCCAAAGGTCTTAAGTCGGTTGAATTATAAGTAATTCAGAAATAAAATTGATTTTTTCAGTCTGGAACATTAGAGGCATGGATTTTTTTAATTAGATTGCATAATCTCTTGAAAAAAATAAAGATACTACTATTCTGTTTAATTGAACCTATGCACTCAAATGCTCAGTGTGTAAATTATATGAAAATGTTGCATTTTCATAATTGTTTATGTGCTCACAATGGCCAGATCTGGATTATGAGGACTAACTCCATTAAAATCAATCTTATCACTGATCATCTACAATACTTGCATGTTAATAATCGTAGTCCAAGTCTAAATATTTCTATGGAAGCTATATTTACATATGAACTTAAAACTAGAGAAGGCATGAAAGTGCTATGGTTAGAACTTAATCAGTTGACTAATAAGAATGAAATTATGATTAGATATTTTAATGTCATTGGATCCATAGATGAATATAAAGGGCCAGTAGTTCCCAGTTTAGCCAGTATTAGAGATTTTTTTAAAAAATTGAATCCAATGGACTTCTTGAAATTAATACTGTAGGTAACACATACACCTGGTCCAATTTAAGAATTAGAAATCCTACCTCTAAGAGACTATATAGGGTCTAGCTACACCTATTTGGAATGCCAAGTTTCCCACATCCTCTATCTAAGTCCACGGTAGACTTACTGCTGACCACAGCACATTGCTGCTACAGATAGGCACCAAAATCCTCTTCCCTCCAAAGCCTTTCACATTCATAAATGCATGGTACTCTAGGCATGAAATTCATTCAGTAATTTCATATAACTGGAACATCCCCTTATTAGAGTCGGTGTGTTAAGTTTTTACCTGAAGTTAATTAGGTTTAAGAAAACTCTAAATCCTGGAACAAAGAAGTTTTTGGCCATGTAGATACAAATCTAGAAGCAGCTGAAATCAACCTTAGAAACCAGGAAGTAGCCTATGACCTAACCCACTCCCAAGAAAACTTAATCAAAATGAACAGATGAAAAACTCTTTTTAAAAGAGCTCTGAAAGGAAAAAAATATCTGGAAACAGAAATCCAAAGTTAAATGGATCAAAGATGGTGATAATAATACTCAATTTTTTCATAAAACTGTTAAAGAATGAACTTCAAGACTTAATATCACCAAAATTAAATATGGAAATGGAACTTGGCTGGACCAAAACTCATAGATAGAGGATGAAGTTGTAAAGTACTATCAAAACCTACTCTCTGGTGAATACCAACCCGATTCTGGACTTTTTTACCCCCACTTCCTTAGTCAAAACCCAAAATTAATCTCAGAGGAAGACAACCAAAATATCAATAAGCCTATCACCCTTGAAGAGTTAAAAATACAATAGATGGCCTAAGTAACAATAGCAGCCCTGGAACAGATAGCTCATCTGGAAAATTTTATAAGAAATATTGGGAAACAATAAAACTGGATTTACTGAGTGTAGCAAACCAACTCTTATCCTCAACTACTATCCCCAAAGGTATATCAAGTACTTGGATAGCACTGATTTCCAAGAAACGAGTTTTATCTTCATGTGATGATTATAAGTTAATTAGCTTATCAAATGTATCGAATAATATCTTTTCAAGGATACTCATGGAAAGGCTACAACCTTACATTAATAATCTCATATCCCCTCATCAATCAGCCTTCATTGAATGAAGGGATATATCCGACAATATCATGTATCTTTAGGAAATGCTCAAATTCTTACACAAAAAATTTAGTGTACCTAATTGTATTCTTAAACTAGACCTTAGAAAAGTCTTTGACATATTTAGTTGGTATTTTTTGAACAACATATTACTCAAATTTGGCTTTTAGGGAAAATTCATCAACTGCATTATGGAAAAAATTCCATGGTTATTTTTTTGGTTCTAGTAAATGGCAACCCTATAGGTTTCTTCTAGGATTCTAGCGGAATTAAATAAGGTGATCCTCTTTCTCCCTTTCTCTTTAATATATTTTCAGAAGCTTTCGCTAGAAGCATTTCATATATCTTTCTTAATGAAAGCTTAGAGTACTATTAGCTCACACCAAGCTCATCCCCTATATCACATTTAAGATATGTCGATGACACCATAATTTTCCTAAAGGAATCCAATGAAAACTTAATCAAGATAAAAGTCTTTCTAGAAAAATTTAAGCTTCCAACCGGGCAAAAAATTAATTATGAAAATTCTGATTTCTATAACTGCAAACATGCCATATCTTCCCAATTTAACTCTATTAGAACCATCTTAGGAGTGAAAAAGGGATCAATGCCTTTTAAGTACCTAGGCTGCCCAATTTTTAATGGCAGAGTGAAGAATGTCCATTTCCAGTCACTGATTGAAACTATTGGTGGTAAACTACAGAACTAGAAAACCAGAGTTTATGTACATGTGGTAAACTGACCTTAATTTAATCATGCATATATTCCATAACATAACACATATGGTTAGTTCTAAAACCATCCAAACAGGTTATTAAAAAAATGGAGACCAGATTAGAAAGATTCTTCTAGGAAGGATATGAATGAAAATAGGGGGAAAATAGAGAAAATGGATATCTCTTTCCACTGATAAATAGAGTAATGGCCTAGGTTTTAGATCAATAACTAACATCATTACAGTTTTCTCCCTTAAACTTTGGTGGAAATGCTAAATATGACACACTTTTTGGGCACAACATCTTTGGACACTTAAAGACTCTCACAGAAAGTCTCACACGTGGAAAAGAATCTTCTTAGTGAACACAATAGCTGAACAAAAAACCAAAGTCATTCATGGGGAGGGATTATGTAACTTCTGGTCATCAAATTGGACAGACCATGGACCTCTAATAGACCTTATCCTACCTTCCCTCACATATATACCCCTTTCATGCATAGTGGCTCAATTCATAAATGGAAAAAATGATTTTTTTGCCACAAATAATCAATCTTATCAACCCTGATACTTTGATTTTCTTGCATGCAGCACAAATAAATCTGAATAGAAAGGATTTGCCGGTATTGAAGCCTAAGCCATGTGAAATCTCTCTTTCAAGTCTGCCTACAAGCTAATTAACCATCAACCAGGTTACCTTCCTTCCTCTAAACTGATCTGGAATGAAAAAGTTTAGAAGAAAATATCTATCATCATGTGGAAAATCATTAATTGCTTCCTACCTTTTGATGATTTGCTTATGCATTATGGTTTTAATTTAGCTTCTAAATGTATAACATGTGATAGTGTGGAATCTGTGGATCATTATTTTAATTCTTGTGCATTGGCTGAGGCAGTATGGATAGAAATACATGGAATGCTAGGACTTGCTGCTTCTCAGTTTCAATCCTTGAGCCATATATTAGCTTTTTACTGGTCATTTGGTGGAATTTACTCAATGCACAAATTTATGTTCATGATCTTACCCTCCTTAACATGTTGGTGGCTGTGGAAAACTAGAAATAAGTGTCTTTTTTAAAATTTTGCTAGCTCAGTTGTTGCAGGTATCAAAGAAATGCTATTCTACTTTATACTTGCTAAACCCACACACTCAAACACTCCATATGACAGAAACCTTGCCACACAGGGCATAATCCCACCAATCAGACCCTAACCCAAGCCTACCATAAAGTTTGTTAAATGGGAAAAAACACTACTTAACTTTATTAAAATAAACATATATGATGCATGGAAAATGGGTGAAGCTGACTTAGGAGACCTAATCAGAAAACATGAAGAAACTTTGATTGAGGCTGATTCTATTTTTACAAAGTCCCACTCCCTCCCAGAAGCTGAACCGATAGCTATCAAAGCAGGGTTGCAATCTGCAGCACCAATTAATCTTCCTTTCTTGATGGAATCTGACTATTTGATTGTTGTAAATATGATTTTTTTTTTAAATGCAAACAAGGCTCGATGGCTATATATGAAGTTAATAGATGAAATAAAGAACATTAGAGAATCCTTTCCAATCTCACACATACATAGATAATCGAACAAAAGTGTTGATGCACTTGCAAAGATCTCTCTTTCTGAGTGTTGGAAAATATGGTCTAATAAAAGTTGACTTTGTCAATTTTTGGCTCATTTTTTAGTAGTACCCGAAATGATTTGGGTTTAGTGGATGACATTTTGGATTCTACGTTGTGATTACTATAAAATCAGTTACTCAAACACTCAAAATGGATCAAGAGTGAATGAGAAATTGATGTCTAAATATTCACTTTTGGGATAGGAAAAATGTGCGAAAATGAAAACTTGAACGTTTCCGATTAATTCTGAACGTTTTCGCATCAATTAAAGTTAATGGCATTAATTGCATGCATTCAGAGTAATTGCATGACGTTTCAGCATAATTGCATGACATTAATGACTTTAATTGCATTATTCAGAATAATGACATCCGTTATGAGTTTAATCAGAATAATGACATCCGTTATGAGTTTAATCATAATAATGACGTCCGTTATGAGTTTAATCAGAATAATGACATCTGTTATGAGTTTAATCAGAATAATGATGTCCGTTATGAGTTTAATCAGAATAATGACGTACGTTATAAACACCTTTATAAATAGTTTGTCTAAGACCCAGAAAAAGAGGGGACACCACTCGAATACTCCTTCTCCGTCTCTCGAGTTTTCTCCTATTTCTCATCTGTCCCGATTTTTTGTTTTTTGTCGGACTGGTGATAGTGCTTGCAAGCCTAGTGTGAATCCGAGGTAACTCTTACGAGTTTAAGGTGTTACCTTTGGTGGTTTTATTCTGGGAAACGACGCCCATACGGGGCTAATTCGTTTCAAGGGTAGTGAACGTTGTTCGCGACTCCACCGTTAACTGATTGCATCAATTTTATTTCCATGATTAAAAAAAATATGCAAAAGTTTTTAAAAAAGATTTTAATAAATCACTTTATTTCAGTATAACTTACAACAAAAAGTAGGTTATGTCTCTATTTGGCATAGCTTTTAAGCTGATGTTCTTATAAGCAAAACACTTTTTAGTGTTTGGCAAAGTGCTAAAAAGTAAGTTATTTTGAAAATAGGAATTATTTTTTTGGGGGAAAGCGGAAACTGGTCCCCTCTGCTTTCAAAATAAGCCAATTTTTCTTATAAGCATAGCTCTGCCAAATAGAGCCTATGGAATCTACAAGGATAAAGAGCCTCCAAAGGATAAAAAGTATTTCCATGGTGTCACTATAATTGAAAGTTTGCATGAGACTCGCCATGAGTTTGAACATTTCCACATGATTAACTTAATTGAAGTTGATAATGGAATGAGTAAGGCATCTAAGAAAATTTCTAGTATTTTGAATAAGAACAATGTTGAATATGCGAATGTTTCTAGTACTAACTTGCAGCAAGTGAAGAATGGGTTAAAGAACATCATGGAAATCCTCTTCACTCCAAAGAGCTCCCAAAATCACCCAAAAAGGGACGAGGCTCACAAGTCCATTTGGTTCCAGAGATGAGGTTTAAGGTGAGACTATGTTGGAGACCATTACATGCAGAGGAAAGAATGGGTGAATCATGGATGGTGATTCCAGAGACCCGATGAAAGTTTTGAATAAAGATTGAAAAAGGGAGTACGTCATGTCGACAACGTTAAATAGAGTTGTTTTTTATCATCCAGATAGTCATTCATGACTTTCCGTTGATGTAATTCTAATTCCCTTTTTTTTTAAGGACAAT
>JAULKK010281821.1:0-24491 GCA_032355705.1 Rubia peregrina
CACCGTCCACAATTTTCCAACTAGATAAATTTAGACTTAACAATCTCTCCCTTTGGCATATTTTGGACCTAACCACCTTTCGGCATTTCATCACAGTAATTTTGGCAAATACAGACATTAATCTTTGAAAATCATTTTGAATGTTGCAATGTAGAAACATAATATCTCCCCATGAATACCTCCACTCTATAAATATTTAGGAATAAATAAGTATGTTCAAAAATCAACCCGATGAAACCAATAAAGTCATGAAAAAGAAATTCAAAAATCCAAAATATCCCCCCTTGGGACCATAAACATGCTAAACGCAATAAACACTAAAACCAGAGATTTTTTTTAAAAAAATAAGTGCAACTCCCCTTGAAATAAATATCGGGCCTATTTTGGATCATAGCTATTGCAGAACTTTCAACCCTCTTCAGAAGCCGTTATATGTGCTTCTAAACATTCAGGAATAGAAAGAAATACCGGGTAGTCAATAAAGCCTAAGAATATAGATCAATAAAGCCTTCACAAAATTCCTGTACAATCTCCCGAGTGTACTCTTTGTAAATTGAGGCAGCAGTCTTGAAACCCAAATAGTTCGGGTAGGCTGTAAATTCACACTCCTCATATTGGTGCAAGATTATCTCGGCCATGCTAGCCCATTTGGTGATGAATTCGTTCCCTTATATGAGTTCTAGAAGATTAATTCAAATAAAATTAGATTTTGTAAGATTAGATTATATTTGATTAGATTTGGTAAGATTAAATAATGCAATATTTATCCAAGAATTTAGGTACATGAATTCAGCCAATTTAGGATTTAAATTAGGTAGTAGTTCATTTTGATATGGTTTTAATTTCTTAAGCCCGTCATAAGATATTCTAATTTTGGCCAGGATTTACCAAACCATACATGAGAATTGTATTGCTTTGTCCAAACCCTTTCACTATAAATTAGGGGTCGGTCTTTCATTTTTTATTCTTCTTTTTGTCAATAAAATACATCATAAATTGAGTTTAAACTTGTTTTTTTAATCTTCAAAACCATTAGGTTTTGTGTTGGATTTTTTGCTTAGAACCTCTGTTCTTTGTGTTGATTTGAGAAAGTGGTGCTTGGTTTATGGATTAGTCGTTGTGTCACTAAAGATTAAATTGTGTTCATTAGTTAATTCAAGTGTGTCTTCTTTCACAAAGAAGGTGCTTCGGTTCACCAGTTGACGAATTCTTTTAAACATTCCTTAAATAAGATCTTCTTAATGTGGAATTATTCATTCTCTTGAATATTTATTCAGTAACTTTGGAGGTTTAGTTTACAAGGTTACAACTTATTGCTGCATTTTTTGAAAAATTCATCCGTACTAAGCATGCAAGCTCTGAGGTCACAACTATCCCCTTGCTAACGATCTGCCATGATCAGACTCACTCTGACCTTGGAACTCGTCGACATTGTATCTCCTTATCTCGAGTAATTAGGTGTATGATTCAGAACATTATCAAAAATATAATTTCATGTCGGAACATCGAAGAATGGCTCTAGAGTACTCTCGAGATATATGAAAATATGGATTTAAGTTCATCAATAACTCAGCAGTGATATCTATTAATATATAGACCATGAGCATATTGGAATTCTCCACATTTGTCTTCAAAATCTTCAGTTTCCAAATATGCCTTGGAATCATATCCAAATCACATAAATAAAGGAATTTTCCTTTTCTGAATATATCCCATAATATTCCATTAAGAATATGAATTTTCCATAAATCCAGCATGCTTCAATCACATACCTAAAATAATATATTGCGAAATCTCCAATCTTCCATAAATCAATATTCACGCAATATCTTCAATCAACTAAATCCTTTAGGCTTCAATCTCTCGTGGAATAAATATTTCATTTTCTCCAATTTCCTTATTCCACCACACATGTAATATTCTTCGCGCACTGAATATTATGTTCCATCATGGAAAGTCTTCGTACGAACGCAGTCTTGTGAAACTATGATTCCTTCTCCATTTCAAATTCTGATTTTAATTAAATATCTTAGAGATAGAAATTATCGAACCTAATCACTTAAAGTGAGGATCTAGAATATCTCGTCCACATCTCTACCATAGCCGAATATTCCAAATCAATTCCAATTCCATAAATCTAATCCAATCCCATTAAAATAGGAATTGATATATTCTTCAATCAAAACAACATGGACAAAATATCTCACTGGATTTCTTCATGTCATTCCATAATACTCCAAACATGAATTCTTTAATATTTCAACACAATAGTTCCACATTTGCATAACTTCCATAATTTGCCAACTAGATAAATCTATATTTTACAATCTCTCCCTTTGGCATTTTTTTGGACCCAACCAACTTTCTGCATTTCATCACTGAAACTCACGCAAATAAGGACATTAATCTTTGAAAATCATTCTGAATGTTGCAACATAGAAACATAATATCTCCCCATGAATTCCACCACTCTATGAATATTCAGGAATAATAAGCATGTTCAAACATCAACCCAACAAAGCCAATAAATTCATGAAAAAGAAATTCAAAAATCCAAAATATCCCTCTCTTGGGACCATAAAGATGCCAAACGTAATAGACAATAAAAACAAGAGATTTTTTTTAAATAAGTGCAACTCCCTTTGAAGAAAATATTTGGACTATGTTGGAACATAACTACTGCAGAACCTTTAACCCTCTTCAGAAGCCGTTATTCATGCTTCTAAACAATCAGAAATAGATAGAAACACTGTGTAGTCAAGCTTGATGAAGTAGCGTTCCCTCGAGTGGCTATTAAGACTTAAATCTTCTAGTATTTTCTGACAAACAATTATTATCTTGCCTCTGATGTAAACTCTGTTGTACCAATAAGAATATAGATCAATGAAGCCTTCACAAAATTCCCGTACAATCTCCCGGTTGTACTCTTTGTAAATTGAGGCAGCAGTCTTGAAACCCAAATAGTTTAGGTAGGCTGTAAATCCATACTCCCCATATTGACGCATGATTATCTCGGCTATGCTAGCCTATTTGGTGATGAATTCATTTCCTGATATGATTTCTAGAGGATTGATTCAAATCAGATTAAATTTTGTAAGATTAGATTATATTTATTTAGATTTGGTAAGATTAGATAATTCAATATTTATCCAAGAATTTAGCTACATGAATTCAGCCAGTTTTGGATTTAAATTAGGTAGTAGTTCATTTTGATATGGTTTTAACTTATTAAGCCTGTCATAAGAAAGTCTAATTTTGGCCAGGATTTACCAAACCTAACGTAGAATTGTCTTGCTTTGTCCAAACCCTACACTAATCCCAGGTCCTAGACAATCTAGAAATGACATCGACATGTACTTGCGACCTTTGATTGTTGATTTGAAGCTATTTTTGAAAGATAATAAGGTGACAGTATTTTATGATCATATGAATGTGGAGTTCCAAATGTGCGCCATACTTTTTTGAACGATTAATTTCCCACGTACGGAAATTTGTCGGGGTATGTTGCGAAGGGGCAGAAAGCATGTCCTATTTGTGAGGAGAAGACAGACTTTAAACAACTGAGGCATGGAAAAAAGACAATGTATCTTGGCCATAGAAAATGGCTTCAAGGAAAGCATAAATACAGGATGATGGGGTTAACTTTGTTGGGGGGAAAGAATGGAGGAAATCTCCCACACCACTAACTGGTGTGCAGATATCAAGGTGATAACATTGAAAGTAGTATTGGGAAAGCACAAAGTCATAGGAAAAATCCAATGTGATGGTCCATGGAAGAAGTGGTCTATATTTTTTTATTTACCCTACTTAGAGTATATTGAGGTTAGGCATTGTCTGTACGTAATGCATATTGAGAAAAATGTATGTGTAATGTAGGGTGTTCGATTATTTTAGAAGGTAAGAAATATTACTTCAGTGACGAGATTGACTCGGAGGTTGCAATTGAAAAATTAGAGTTTCCCTCTATTTTCAAAGAACCTATTAACGATCAGGCGGGAGCTTCACGTAGGAAACACAAAGATGGTGTTTGGATTGATGCAGATGGAAGGGAATTGGGGGTTATGGAATAGAAGAAAAGGGAGGTGGTTGGAGACTAGTGGATTGATGCACGCAGCTGTGTAATAGTTCGAGTCTGCAAGTAGTTAAATAGAAATTAGCGCTACCCCCAGCTGCTCCAGTACTTCTGTTCAAGGTGAAAAATAGATTTGACTGTTGGGCGCAGCTGCGTGCAGCTGCTCTGATAAAAACATTTTGCAAGAACTGTACCTTAAAATGCTACCGACAGCAGTTGCGCATTTGCTCTATAGATTTTTTGTGATAAAGTACAGTATCATTTTCGTCTGGCCACAGGTGCACGCAACAACTCTAACATTATCATTACAAAGTCTACAACAGCCTAACAACATATAGCTTTCCATGATTAGCATCATGAATAAAAAAAAAGTCCCAAGCAAAGAACATATTTAAGACAAAGTAATCAACCATTGACAGTGAAATACTTTGGTGTTCTTTAAAACTGAAATGCATCATCAGATAGTAGCTAGCATCTCAAATAAACATCCCAATGTAGCTAACATCCTAAAGCATCATCTGAAAGTAGCAAACTTCTTTAAAAACTTGAAAAATGAAAAGCATCATTCCAAAGTAATAAACCATTGGTAATTCCAAACACAGAATCTTAAACAACAATTAATAACAAACATCCAAAATAACACTTAAAAGGAATCAAGCATCTATTGAGCATACGTACGGCAGGAAAAAAAATCAAGTTTCATTGGCAACCTGTTTCCACGGGCATCTCAGCGTCTCACTCCTCCTCCACCGGGGTCGATGATGTTTTGAACCTTGCAAACTCATCTGCTAGCTTTGGGGGTATTTTATAGTAGCGGTTGATCGCATCGGCATAAATCCTAACTCTCTTTGAACATACACAAATCTCCTCCAAATTTATGTATTTCAGCAGCATCAAAACCTCACATGTTAGGGTCAAGTTAGCCCGCACTGGGGTGGTTGTAAAATTTTCCCATCTGTGCTAGTTAACATACTCCCTGTACGGGCCCTCACAACGCAAGCCTATCTCCGAAATCAGTCCCCAACAGAGGAAACTGGTGTATAGATTCTTAATCTCAGGTGAGTAAAAATCATGTTGCGGCAACACAAGCTCTACAATCGTCATTTCCATGCCACTTTCTTGCTCCTCCACTGGTCCGGCTCCGGTCTTTTTCCAAGGGCTGCCAACACCATATTTGCTTGTGGTTCCCTTAGTTAATTTCTTGGGGGCATATCTGTAAGACAATACATGAAGCATTAATCTTCGGGTTTGTTTCAGTAAAACAGGACCACATTCAAACAAGTTGTTAACTTAAGAAGGTTAAAGAAACTCAAGTCCAACTGGCATGCTCACTAATAATTTAGCATGGTAAGCTGCTGAGGGAAAAAAAGATCAGGAATGTAGAAAGCTTTAAAAACTACGTATTTTGACCCACATAGATCCATAAAAAAAAGAATCAAGACCCATATATGAACCAGAAATTTAGGAAATACAACAGTGGAGGATACTAGAAATAGGGCATACAACATGAGTTAAAGTTAACCCACTAAAAATATAAATGGGAAACATGTGTTCAAACTGCGCAAATAAGATTATGGCCGAATGAAAAATAGGGCATAAAAATTTGACCACACCGACATACTCACCACAAATTTGACTTCATAAACAGGGCATTAAAACTCAACGAGACCAACATACTCACCACAAATTTGATTTCATAAAGGCTCTATTTTTAGATCTGATGAAAAGTGAGATTCCTCAAGGAAAAATGTTCAACAACAAAAATAGGTGTAAAATAAAAAAAGTAGCAGAAATAAAATGAAAATATCAAACAATATATGGATAAGCAGCACAAGAATGAAAGAATAGCTACAGTTAAAAAATTGCATGTAAACGCAACCCTTGTCTGGAGATGATTGTGAAAATAGATATGGTTGGAGATGAATGCACCGCTGTGAGAAGACGAAGGCTCTATTGACAGAGATGACGGTAAATGGGGGTGAGCAGACACGGTCTTCTTCCAGTCATGAACCAATTTTTGGGAGGAAGGCAACCAGTTCACAAGTTAGGAGAAATGAGGGAAAAAGTCACGAAAAAGGGATCGACCGTCGAACTGAAGGAAGGGGCTCGAAACGGAAGTAAATATCGGCTGGGGTGGGAGAGCTGAATAGCCGGTAGAATTAGGGTAAGTGGGGGTAGTGGATTTCAGTCAACGTTGAATTGGGGAGAGGAAGAGTAGGTGGTGAATGAAATTTATTAGACACATGAAGAGGGGTTTCCCAAGTTCAACCTCTCTATTTCCATTCCTCTTTCTTCCCTCCAACTGATACACATATTTGAAAAAAATAGTATATGGAATATTAGCCCGCGTTTATTTTACAATAACACTACCTCCTCCCTACCTTTATTGGCATATTTATTTTTTCACAGTCAAATTTGATAAATTCCATCAATGAACATAAGTAAAAAAAAGAAACAAGTGGGAAAACCCCTATATATGTGGTCTTTAGAAGAAATTATTCGACAGTATAAATTATGTGGGATTTGACATTACAAAATGTATATTACAAAATATAAATTATTATTTGCCTCAAATATATGTGGGCTGTACAAAAAATTATAAAGGGGGTCAAAACTAGTCCACGTTCGTTTAGAAAAGAAACGTTTGGTCAAATTCTATCAACATATAAATTATTATTCGCCTCATATGTATGTGTGTTTTACGAGAAAAAATTATAAAATATAAATTATTATCTTCCTCATATATATGTGGGCTTTACAAGAATTTAAAGGGTGGTTAAAACTAGTCCACGTTCGTTCAGAATAAAAAGGCTAGATTAAACTCTATTAACCAGCCGGTCATAAAGGGAACGAGCAGTAAAAGACAAGTCAATGTGAGGTCCAAAAGGTATGGGGTGGTACAACACTAGTATATGTCCGGTCAAACAAGTAACACTTGTGTCAAACACTAGAGACGTCCGGTCAAAGTGGTGGCAACTTGGTCAATCTCTAGTCACGTTAAGTCTAAAAAGTAAAGGGTGGTCAAACACTAGTCAACGTCCAAGCAAGTATGTAATAGTTGGTCAGACAGTAGTCCACGTTCGGTCAAACAAGTAACCGTTGGTTAAACCATAGTCAATAGCCTGTCAAACAAGTAATGTTGGGTCAAAAGTTATTGTAAAGCCAGCCAAGAACTATTCTACCTTTGACACACGTCATCCAGTAAACTACCTCCATACTTAAAAAGCAACGTGTCGCGAAAAAGACTAGTCCTCGTAGAACACAGGTATGTCATTACACTGTCATCATAATACGCAAGTAATGGGTCGGACAAACACTGGACAATGTACTGCGCAAGTCCTCACATAAATTTGCACCACCTTAGCGAGCGTAGCTCACATGTCTTCTTGTGTACTACCTTAGTTATTCATATATTTGTGGCTACTCAAACAGTAGTCCAGGGGAAATTTCCACCAACACTACTGCCTGACATGTTGAGTCACGGTAGACGTATCGTACAGATAAAGGTTGGTCAAACACAGGGCAACGTACTTAATGGCCTACAATACTTAACTAAGTGTCAGAATTGAGGTGACCTTTAACCAATTAGACATCATATGTACACTGTTGGACTGACATTGATTTACTATGCGAATGTGCAGTTCATCAGACACCATTATGCAAACATATATTAAATTTGACTTGTAGCATTTGATGGTCAATTCAAAAAATATATAAATACATACATTAATATAAATATTTATATTCATAAATAAATATAAATGAATCCAAATATACATAGATGTATGTACATTTGATTGAATAAACATGTACACATACATACATATATATATATACACATATATATACACACGAACCCATCACTCCTTATGTAAATTTTAAAGAAATTTAACCAAAATATCACTCAAGGTATTTATTGTCATATAACATTACACAATAAGTTAATATGGGCGATAATTTGAGTTGACCATGTACATGTATTTCCCCTCTACAATGGAGATGAAGTGATGAACATATCTACTGCACCTTTGACTATTTTCGGTCTAATAACCAAATTCCCCCCTAATTTGTCCATGGGCGAGAAACCTAGCACCTTCCCTCTCATGTTTTTCAGCCCTTCATCCCCTCCACATATTTCCCAAAATTTAACTCCTTCATTTCACACTTGTCCTAAAACCAACTCCTCCCAATTTCATACTTCCTTGAAACCACTCATGTTGGGTCTTCATATTAAGAAAATTTTGGAAAGGAAGTTGAACCTATGTTGTCCAAACAATTCTCCCCAAATGTAACTCATTCCCCTCTTTCCCATAATTTGACTCACTCATCCCCTCCAAAGTATGCTGAATTTTCTCCCACCCCTTCACTCACACGGCCGGTCTACATTTCTTGGGTAAGGTTTCTCCCTTCACAGGCTACTTCTCATTCCATGTAGTTTGGTTAACTACAATTTGCCTCATTCATTCTAACAAGCATAAGAACATGTTGGTTGCTACATTAATGGGTGGATGCCATATTGGATTATTGCTATAGTTGAGAGAATATAATTTGTTGTTCACCTTTCACTCTTCATGTTAATGAAAATTGTATTTTATTGTTGTATTCTCGTATTTGATGGAATATGATGTTGGAATATGTGTATGGTATTTGGTTTGGTTGGAGGAATATGGGATTCATTCCTACTCTACTTAATGGAGAATATAAGTCATTTCCTCGTTTGGTTTGGTTTGGGTTTGGGAGGTTTTTCCACTTGAGCTAACTTTAATATATCCAAGTTCAGCTAGGTTGATATGAAACTGATAATTTCTTCCTATGTGACTTCCTTAATAGGTCCCATGTATGAAAACACTCTTATAATTTTTCCCAACTATTACAATCTGCTCCCACGTGTTGCGTTTGCGTTGAGATGGGTATAAGTTCGTTTTTTGCTTCAATTCATTTGTGGCTATTTTTTTACTTTCCATCACTGATTAGTTGCATTGTTTCAATCATGAAAAATCCCTAGTGCATTGAATGAGGAAGGCGAAAAGAAACTGGTTCTAAAGAACGTAGATCATATAATGAAGTTGTGGAAAAGTGTGACCCGTCAATTGAAGAATATGAAAATGAGGACATCAATAATGATGTCGTGGATGATGCATCTACCTCGGAAAAGTTGGAGGATGACAATGAACTTGATTCGACCGAGGACAAGAGGGAGAATTTGGACAAGTTCAAGATCAAGGAGTATTGCAAACGTAGAGGTACAACCACGTGTAAGTCGGTCTTACTAGCAAAGAAAAAGAAACCCCTACATATATTCTTTGACAAAGACTTTGAACCCTTGGTTATGCACATACGATGGTGTGGATATTATGGCTATGCTTTCTAATGATGAATCAACTTCGGGACATGGCATAATTGGAAAGCCATCCCGGAACACGTTAAGAAAGAAGTATCGGAAGACATTCTTGTAAGTATGTTCCACTCCATTTTCATAATTTCATATTCTTCACTAAATATTACAATTTACGCTTCAAAATTTTAACTTCCCATAGATGAGATGGGATATACAGACCAAAATGAACTTCAATGAAATGAATGAGTTCCGCAAGAAGTGGACAGTTTATGCTGGGGAAAAGTGGTAGAATTGGAAGGAGGAGGTGGCTCAAAAGTACATCGTCGATGCCAAACTAGGTATCCTTCCATGGACAGCATATCGATGGATGGATAAAAAATAATGAGAGCTATTTGTGAAACATAGAATGACCCCTAAATTCAAGGTGGATACTTAAGTTCCTATAGTTTTTTTGTGGTATCGATAAATTTATTTCACTACTCATTGACCATATAGGCTAAAAGTGATGTGGCAAAGGTAAGTGCCACAAGTAAAGACTACGTCCATCATACAGGTAGTGGGGGAATTGAAAAATTGCATCAGATCTGGAGAAGAGGAAAAGGCAAGATAAAATTAATGAACTTATAAGTCAAGGTCGTAGTTTTGAAGAAGCAGAAGCGGAAGTGGAAACCATAAATTTCAAACCAGACCGATTAGAGGTGTTCCTGATAGCAAATTGGGATAAGAAATCTTCTACCTACACTATCGATTCCGTTAAAAGAGTTTCTCCAACTATTGTATTAAAATTTAACACATAAGTGAGCAGCTAATTAAATTCGCAAATTAAATGTATACTTATGGCTCTGAATTTTGATTTGGTTACTAGGAAAACTTTTGGACAATAAGCATAAGGGAGAGTTGGTGGTAGTAGGAAAAGAAGATATCCTCGTACAGGCAACATGGAAAAAGGATCACAGGGGTCGTTGGAGAGGCTGCCCTACAATGACGAAGATTAAGGATGCCCTGCAAAATATTGATATCAGCAGTTACGCGGCTAGTTGATGTGGGAGCACGAACACAATAACATTTGAAGAAACTTCAAATGGGAAACATTTGTCAGCGGAGGTGGTTGATCTTAATGAAAGGTTGGCGGCCCTTTTCCAGGTGCAAACACAGTGGCTAGCAAGAAAATTGCACAAACATGTTCCCGCACACTTGAATGCCTGCAATTTCCTTGCTAAATCATCCAACCAAACAAATAAAGACAGCAGGATATTCATTCCCTCGCATCCAGATCAAGTGACCAAGAGAAAGGCATTCACGATGACAAAGTATTCTATAAAATGACACTTGTCACTTATTACGTTACGAATGATGATATAGTAAGAATTTAGCGTGATAACATTTTTCTAAGTTTTAATTAAATATATTTCAAAAACACACCCGTTGGTTTGGACCTCACATGTGTGGTTTAGTTGGGTGCATTTATTTAGCTTTCGTTGGTTGTGGCCATGTAAATGTTGGTAGTGTGCTAATGTTTCAACTAAAATAATAGAGCGGTTGCGCGCAACTGCGGTTAGTGCCTCTTCTATTTTTTTACTGACCCAGAATTACATACCAAAGTGGCTGCGGTCAGTGCCACTTCTCCTATGGTTTTTTGGGAAACTTTTTTTAAACTGAGTGTATTTCCTTCATTATTTTGTACATCACTGATTTTCACAATTCCACCTTCTAAAATTTAACTCAAATTCTCTGGTTTTCGAACTCATATAGGAAAACAGTGCTGCCTATATGTCCTGAACCATAGCGGACAAAGGGAGGCCGCTGCATTTGGTATCTTACTTCCTAATGATAAGGAAATGGACTTGCCTATCAGGTGGGAGCGAGTTAAGATTTGTGGACCTGTGATCATTCCAAAGGCACCTTTGCCTATTGAACATGAAGAATTTGAGTTTATATCTGAGGCCATTAGATATAAGATTCTATGGCCAAGAAAAATAATCGGTGACTATAACCAACAAGAAGATGATGATGGGGTATCACAATTGTATGTTTAATATCTATGCATAGATCTCTTTACACAAATAAACCTAGCTTAATTTAATTCATGGTTCATATGATTAACTAGGAGAACAGGCAGCTATCGACTCTTAATTTGCTCATCGTTGAAGATGGAAGCAATGAGACAAGGCTGACACCAAAATCTCCCGAGGAGGAAAAGAGGTAACACAAATAATTACATTACCATACTGGCATTGGGAAATACTGATAAACACACTCTCTCCCTACATGATGTGGTCAGTCATGAGGAAATTCCTCTTCACAACCTATACTCGGCCGACGAAAGAGGAGGTCATACATTCCTACCCCCCTCCCAAAACACGCACACCTACACAATTCCATTTCTAATGGCTACTATTGTTCTTAATACGTAACTGACAATTTACCCATCATTTTGCAGCATAACATATTATTGCATCGATGGACTTCAATGAATCAACTCCCTCCAACGAGATTTATGACCATCAACTTTCCGTAAGGAATTGTTTAACCCTTCACAAATTCCACCGACTACTGAATTATATTCCCTTCAAACTTAACTGCATCTGATTGTGAAATAAAATTACAATAGCATGTATCTTGCAGGGGCTCACAGAAGACCAGGAAAGTGATGCAGCTGTGCAACAGATCTATGAATTTATCAGTTCAGCAACCCAAGTTTTTGGACCCAAGAAAATATTCTGCGTCCCTTTCAATGCGGCTGTGGTTGGATCCAATGACATCTCCACGGCCATTTTTATGAAAAACTGAAATTGTTCATAACCAGCCTCAATAACACACACAAAATGGAGTGGATTAGTGGATCACAGCTTGATCTATGGGCATCGTAAGAATGCATGCTCACATTATTTTACATGTTGCACCACAATTGCTCTTTTCAAAAAAAATTACAAACACCTATGCGATGGGATGGTTGATCGATGTCACGTCCAGGTTGTTCCGGATTCTTTAAATTCACTCACTTAATATGGACTTCAAAGGATGGAATTCACTGCGAAAGAGGTTTCTACTGTCATGTGCCGCACAAAAGTAAGGATGTACGTATTCCCATACAATCGAAAGTAAGTTAATGAGACGTCAAATGCATATATTTTTCAAAGCATTTAACATCTCTTTTGTTATCTTTTTGTTGGAAGATTTATATATTTAGGTAAGTTTACATCAAAAGGGGTTTAGATAACTGTTTTCGGTTTTAGTATCTAAATCCAACATTTTGTAATCTATTTTGAGTCAAATGGATTTTTGTATCCTTATGAGTGATGTTCTCATCTCTTTTTAGCACATTTGAAATTCATATTTGTAATAGACTAGTTTTTGTGTAAGAATAATGGATGCTTTGTTGGCAAGAAAGTTAGGATGATGATTTAGGAGTTATATCCTAAGTCTCTAGTTTAAACTGTTTACGGAAGGTCTTTTATGATCATGTTCATGATGAAAAATTCAATAATGAATATTTACAAGGAAATAAGGGTTTAGAAGTGAAGGCCAATACCATTTGGTAAAATAAAAGTCTGGATTTGAAGAAGAATGGTCGGCCGATCGATGCGATGATTGGCTGGCCGGGTGAAGAAGACTGGGCGGGTGGCCTGGACGTTCAACCGTACGCCTGCGCATTCCAAATGTTGAGAAAAACTATGACTATACCAGAAATTAAACGTCTAGCGCCTGATCCCGCGTGCCCACGATGCAGACAGCTTTATCCCCGCCTGGGCGCTGCACCCCGTGCACGTCCGAGCTCCACGCGCGCCCGCCCGTGCACGTCCCAGCCCGTGCGCTCTCGCCTGCGCTCTCCCCAAACGATCAGTCCCATTTTTAACTAGTCTTCTAACCAACTCTTGTACTATAAATAACCCTTATCTTATCTTCATACTAACTTTTCTCTTGGCTAAAAATCCCTTTCCTTAAATCCTAGTTCTTCATTTATCTTCTTCTTTTCTCTCTTTATTTCATTTTAGTTCTTGTGGAACTCATTCATTTCATTGAAGTTAATTTTGGTCTGTATATCTCATCTCATCTATGGGAAGTTAAATGTTTGAAACATAAATTGTAATATTTAGTGAAGAACATGAAAATATGAAAACAGAGTGGAACATACTTACAAGAATGTGTTCCGATGCTTCTTTCTTAACGTGTTCCGGGATGGCTTTCCAATTATGCCATGTCCCGAAGTGGATTCATCATCGGAAAGCATAACCATAATATCCACACCACCACACAAGTAATATTCTTCGCACACTGAATATTATGTTGCATAATGAAAAGTCTTCGTACGAACGCAGTCTTGTGCGACTATGATTGCTTCTCCATTTAAAATTCCGAGTTTAATCAAATCTCATGAAGATAGAAATTATCGAATCCAATACCTTAAAGTAAGGAACTAGGATATCTCATCCAAATATATACCATAGCCTAATATTCCAATGCCATTCCATTCCAATTCGATAAATATAATCCAATCCCATTAATATAGGAATTGATATATTCATCAATCAAAACATTATGGACAAAATATCTCATCGGATTTCTTCATGTCATTCCATAATACTCGAAACGTGCAATCTTTGATATTTCAACAAAACAGTTCCATATTTGCATAACTTCCACAATTCGCCAACTAGATAAATCTGGACTTTACAATCTCTCAGTTTGTCATTTTTTGAAGCTAACCACCTTTTGGAATTTCATCACAGGAACTTACGCAAATACGGAGACTTATCTTTGAAAATTATTCTGAATGTTGCAACATAGAAACATAATATCTCCCCATTAATTCCACCAGTCTATCAATACTCAGGAATCATAAGCATGTTCAAACATCAACTCAACAAAGCCAATAAAGTCATGAAAAAGAACTTCAAAAATCCAAAATATCTCCCCATTGGGACCATAAACATGCAAATGGAATAGACAATAAAACAAGAGAAAAACTATTTCATAATTGCAACTCCCCTAGAAGCAAATATCTGGCTTTTGTTGGAATATAGCTATTGTAGAACCTTCAATCCTCTTCAGAATCCGTTATCTGTACTTCTAAACAATCAGAAATAGACAGAAATACCAGGTAGTCAAGCTAGATGAAATCCTCCAGCATTTTCTAAGAAAAAGTGATTATCTCGCCTCTGATGTAAACTCGGTTGTACCACTCAGAATATAGATCAATAAATCCTTCACAAAATTCTTGTACAATCTCCCGGTTGTACTCTTTGTAAATTAGGCAGCAGTCTTGAAACCCAAATAGTTCAGGCAAGCTTTAAATCCACACTCCTCATGTTGGAGAATGATTATCTCACCCATGCTAGCCCATATGGTGATGAATTCATTCGCTTATATGCATTCTAGAACATTGATTCATATCAGATTTGATTAGATTTGGTAAGATTAGATAATGCAATATTTATCCAAGAATTTAGCTACATGAATTCAGCCATTTTAGAATTTAAATTATGTAGAAGTACATTTCGATATGGTTTTAACTTCTTAACCCTGTCATAAGACAGTCTAATTTTGGCCAGGATTTACCAAACCCTAACAAAGAATTGTCTTGCTTTGTCCAAACCCTATTACTATAAATTGAGGGGTCATTCTTTGATTTTTTTTCCTTCTTATTTTTATCAATAAAATACATCATAAATTGATTTTTAACATTTTTTAAATTTAATCTTCAAAACCATTAGGTTTTGTGTTGGATTGTGTGCTTAGAACCTCTGTTCGTTGTGTTGATTTGTGAAAGTGGTGCTTGGTTTATGGATTAGTCCTTGTGTCACTAAATATTAAGTCATGTTCATTAGTTGATTCGAGTGTGTCTTCATTCATAAAGAAGGTGCTTGTGTTCACCAATTGACGAATTCTTCTAAACATTCCTTATACAAGATCTTCGTATTGTGGAATTATGCATTCTCTTAAATATTTGTTCAATAGCTTTGGAGGCTAAGTTTACAAGGTTACAACTTATTGCTGCAATTTTTGGAAAATTCATCCGTACTAGGCATGCAAGCTTTGAGGTTACAACTATCCTCTTTCTACCGATTCGCCTTGATCAGACTCCCCCTGACCTTGAAACTCGTTGACGATGGATCTCCTCTTCCCGAGGAATTAAGGTGTATGATTTGGAACTTTATCAACAATATAAGTTCATGTTGAAACACTGACAAAAGGCTCTAGAGTATTCTCGAAATATATGAAAATTTGGATTTAAGTCTGTCAGTAAATCAGTCGTGATATCCATTAATAGATAGACCATGAGCATATTGGAATTTCCTACATTTGTCTTCAAAATCTTCAGTTTCCAAATATTCCTTTGAATCATAAACAAATCACATAAATAAATAAATTTTCACTGTATCAATATATCCCATTCCATTAATCCAATTTCCTGAAGAATAGGGATTTCCCATAAATCCCGTATGCTTCAATCATATGCCTAAAATAATATATTGCAAAATCTCCAATCTTTCATAAATAATTATTCACGCAATATCTTCAATCAACTAAATCCTTTAGGCTTCAATCTCCCTTGGAATAAATATTTCATTTTCTCTGATTTCCTTATTGCACCACAAAAGTAATATTCTTCACACACTGAATATTATATTCCAGCATGGAAAGTCTTCGTACGAATGCAGTCTTGTGTGACCATGATTTCTTCTCCATTTCAAATTCTGATTTTAATCAAATCTCTTAGAGATAGAAATTGTTGTATCTAATGCCTTAAAGTAAGAAACTAGAATATCTCATCCACATCTCCACCATAGCCGAATATTCCAAATGAATTCCAATTTCATAAATCTAATCCAATCCCATTAATATAGGAATTGATATATTCTTCAATCAAAGTATTGTGGATAAAATATCTCATCGGATTTCTTCATGTCATTCCATAATACTCCAAACGTGAAATCTTTGATATTTCAACACAACAGTTCCATATTTGCATAACTTCCACAATTTGCCAACTAGATAAATCTGGACTTTACAATATCTCCTATTGGCATTTTTTCGGACCCAACCGCCTTTTGGCATTTCATCACAGGAACTTACGCAAATACGGACATTAATATTTGAAAATCATTATGTATGTTGCAACATAGAAACATAATATCTCCCCATGAATTTCACCACTCTATCAATCTTCAGGAATAATAAACATGTTCAAACATCCACCTGACGAAGCCAATAAATTCATGAAAAAGAAATTCAAAAATCCAAAATATCTCCCCCTTGGGAACATAAACATGCCAAACGCAATAGACACTAAAATCTGGAGAAAATATATTAAATAAGTGAAACTCCCCCTTGAAGTAAATATCTGGCCTTTGTTGAAACATAGCTATTGCAGAACCTTCAACCCACTTCAGAAGCCATTATCCGTGCTTCTAAACAATTAGGAATAGATAGAAATACTAGGTGGTCAAGCTTGATGAAGTAGCTTTCTCTCGAATGGCTATTGAGACTAAAATCCTCAAGTATTTTCTGACAAAAACTTATTAACTTGCCTCTGATGTAAACTCTGTTGTACCACTCAGAATCTAGATCAATAAATCCTTCACAAAATTCTTTTAGAATCTCTCGGTCGTACTCATTGTAAATTGAGGCAGCAGTCTTGAAACCCAAATAGTTCAGGTAAGATTTAAATCCACACTCCTCATATTAGCTAATGATTATCTCTCCCATGCTAGGCCATTTGGTGATGAATTAATTCGCTTATATGAGTTCTAGAAGATATATTCAAATCAAATTATATTTTGTAAGATTAGATTAGATTTGGTAAAATTAGATAATGCAATATTTATCCATGAATTTAGCAACATGAATTCAGCCAGTTTAGGATTTAAATTATGTAGTAGTTCATTTTGATATGGTTTTAACTTCCTAACCCTGTCATAAGACGGTCTAATTTTGACCAGGATTTACCAACTCCTAACCAAGAATTGTCTTGCTTTCTCCAAATCCCATCACTATAAATTGGGGGCCGATCTTTGATTTTTTATTCTTATTTTTATCAATAAATTCATCATAAATTGAGTTGAACATTTTTTTCTTATTTAATCTTCAAAACCATTAGGTTGTGTGTTGAATTTCATGCTTAGAAACTCTGTTCTTTGTCATGATTTGTGAAAGTGGGGCTTGGTTTATGGATTAGTCCTTGTGTCACTAAATATTAAGTCACGTTCATTAGTTTATTCGAGTGTGTCTTCTTTCATAAAGAAGGTGCTTCGGTTCAACAGTTGACAAATTCTTTTAAACATTCCTTAAACAAGATCTTTGTAATGTGGAATTATGCATTCTCTTTAATATTTGTTCAACAGCTTTGGAGGTTTAGTCTACAAGGTTAAAAATTATTGCTGCAATATTTGGAAAATTCATCCGTACTAGGCATGCAAGCTTTGAGGTCACAACTATCCCCTTGCTACCAATCCGCCTTGGTCAGACTCCTTCAGACCTTGAAACTCGTCGTCGCTGGATCTCCTCAACCTGAGGAATTAAGGTGTATGATTCAGTACTTTATCAACAATATAAGTTCATGTTGGAACATGGATGAATGGGTCTAGAGTACTCTCGAAATATATAAAAATCTGGATTTAAGTCCGTCAGTAACTCAACTGTGATAGCCATTAATATATAGACCATGAGCATATTGCAATTCTCCACAATTGTCTATAAAATCTCACGTTTCCAAATATGCCTTTCAAGCATATCCAAATTACATAAATAAAGAAATTTTCCTTGTTTCAATATATCCCATAATATTCCATTAATCCAATTTCTTTAAGAATAGGGATTTCCCATAAATACAGTATGCTTCAATCACATGCCGAAAAGAATATATTGCGAAATATCTAATCTTCCATAAATCAATATTCATGCAATATCTTCAATCAACTAAATCCTTTAGGCTTCCATCTCCCGTGGAATAAAAATTTCATTTTTTTCAATTTCCTTATTCCACCACACAAGTAATATTCTTCGCACACTGAATATTATGTTCCATCATATAAAGTCTTCGCATGAACGCAGTCTTGTGCAACTATGATTCCTTCTACTTTTCAAATTCTGATTTTAATCAAATCTCTTGGAGATAGAAATTATCGAATCTAATCCCTTAAAGTAAGGAACTTGAATATCACATCCACATTTCTACCGTAGCCGAATATTCCAAATTAATTCAAATTCCATAAATCTAATCCAATCCCTTTAATATAGGAATTGATATATTCTTCAATCAAAACATTATGGACAAAATATGTCATCGGATTTCTTCATGTCATTCCATAAATCTCCGAACAAGCATTATTTGATATTTCAACACAACAGTTCCATATTTCCACAACTACCACAATTTGCGAACTAGATAAATCTGGACTTTACAATCTCTCCCTTTGGCATTGTTTTGGAGGCAACTACCTTTCGGCATTTCATCAAAGGAACTTATGCGAATACGAACTTTAATCTTTGAAAATCATTCTGAATGTTGCAACATAGAAACATAATATCTCCCCATGAATTCCACCACTCTATCAATATTCAGGAATAATAAGCATTTTCAAACATCAACCTGATGAAGCCAATATAGTCATGAAAAAGAAATTAAAAAATAAAAAATATCTCCCCCTTGGGACCATACACATGCCAAACGCAACAGACACTAAACCAAGAGAAAATATATTTAATAAATGCAACTCCCCTTGAAGCAACTATCTGGCCTATCTTGAAAATTAGTTATTGTAGAACCTTCAACCCTCTTCAGAAGTTGTTATCTGTGCTTCTAAACAATCAAAAATAGACAAAAATACCTGGTAGTCAAGCTAGATGAAGTATCGTTCCCTAGAGTGGCCATTAAAACTAAAATCATTGAGTATTTTCTGGGGGAAAATTGATTATTTTGTCTCCGATGTAAACTTTGTTATATCACTTAGAATCTAGATCAATAAAGCCTTCACAAAATTCCTGTACAATCTCCCGGTTGTACTCTTTGTAAATTGAAGCAACAGTCTTGAAACCTAAACAGTTCAGGTAGGCTGTAAATCCACACTCCTCATATTGGTGCATGATTATCTCGCCCATCCTAGCCCATTTGGTGTGAGTTTGTTCGCTTATATGAGTTCTAGACGATTAGTTCAAATCGGATTAGATTTGGTAAGATTAGATTATATTTGATTAGATTTGGTAAGATTAGATAATGCAATATTTATCTAAGAATTTAGGTAAATAAATTCAGCCAGTTTAGGATTTAAATTAGGCAGTAGTTCATTTTGATAAGGTTTTAACTACTTAACCCTATCATATGACCATCTAATTTCTGCAAGTGTTTACCAAACCCTAACCGAGAATTGTCTTGCTTTGTCCAAACCCTATCACTATAAATTGGGGGCCTGTCTTAGATTTTTTTATTCTTATTTTTATCAATTATATACATCATACATTGAGTTATAATATTGTTGCTAATTTAATCTTCAAAACCATTAGGTTTTGTGTTGGATTTTGTGCTTAGAACCTCTGTTCTTTGTCTTGATTTGTGAAAGTGGTGCTTGGTTTATGGATTAGTCCTTGTGTCACTAAAGATTAAGTCGTGTTTATTAGTTAAGTTGATCGTGTCTTCTTTCATAAAGAAGGTGCTTCAGTTCACCAGTTGGCGAATTCTGCTATACATTCCTTAAACAAGATCTTCGTAATGTGGAATTATGCATTCTCTTGGATATTTTTTCAATAGCTTTGGAGGTTTTGTTTAAAAGGTTACAACTTATTGTTGCAAATTTTGGAAAATTCATCCATACTAGGAATGCTAGCTCTGAGGTCACAACTATCCCCTTGCTAATCATCCACCTTGATCAGACTCCCTCTGGCCTTGAACCACGTCGACGCGCGATCTTCTCATCCCGAGGAATTACGGTGTATGATTCGGAACTTTATCAACAATATAAGTTCATGTTGAAACACAGACGAATGGCTCTAGAGTACTCTCGAAATATAAGAAAATCTGGAATTAAGTCTGTCAGTAACACAACCTGGATATCCATTAATAAATAGACCATGAGCATGTTGGAATTCTCCACATTCGTCATCAAAATCTTCCTTTTCTAATTATGCCTTTCAATCATATCCCAATCTCATAAATAAAGGAATTTTCCTTGTCTCAATATATCCCATAATATTCCATTAATCAAATTTCCTTAAGAATATGGATTTCCCATAAATCCAGTATGCTTTAATCACATGCCTAAAATAATACATTGCGAAATATCCAATCTTCCATAAATCAATATTCACGCAATATCTGCAATCAACTAAATCCTTTTGGCTTCAATCTCCCGAAGAATATATATTTCATTTTATATAATTTCCTTATTCCACCACGCAAGTAATATTCTTCGCACACTGAATATTATGTTTTATCACGGAAAGTCTTCGTACGAACACAGTCCTGTGCAACTATGATTCTTTCTCCATTTTAAATTCTTATTTTAATCAAATCTTTTGCAAATAGAAATTATCGAATCTAATCCATTTAAGTAAGGAACTAGAATATCTCGTCCAAACCTCTACCGTAGCTGAATATTCAAAATCAATTCCAATCCCATTAGTATAGGAATAGATATATTTTTCAATAAAAACATCATGGACAAAATATCTCATCGGATTTCTTCATGTCATTCCATAAAACTCCAAACATGCATTCTTTGATATTTCAACACAACAATTTCATATTTGCATAACTTCCACAAATTTCCAACTAGATAAATATGGACATAAAATCTCTTATTTTCACATTTTTGGACCCAACCACCTTTCAGCATTTCATCACAGGAACTTATGCAAATACAAACATTAATCTTTGAAAATCATTCTGAATGTTGCAACATAGAAACATAATATCTCCCCATGAATTCCACCTCTCTATCAATATTCAAGATTAAAGAGCATGTTCAAACATAAACTCGATGAAGCCAATAAATTCATGAAAATGAAATTCAAAAATCCAAAATATCTCCCCCTTGGGACCATAAACATGCCAAACGCAATAGACACTAAAAACCAGAGAAAAATATCTATTAAGTGCAACTCCCCTTGAAGAAAATTTCTAGCCTATGTGGAAACATAGCTATTGCATAACCTTCAACCCTATTCAGAAGCCGTTATCTGTGATTCAATAATCAGGAATAGACAGAAATACCTTGTAGTCAAGCTAGATGAAGTAGTGTTCCCTTGAGTAGCTATTGAGACTAAAATCCTCAAGTATTTTCCGACAAAAAATGATTATCTTGCCTCTGATGTAAACTCTGTTGTACCACTCAAAATCTAGATCAATAAAGCCTTCACAAAATTCCCGTACAATCTCCTGGTTGTACTATTTGTAAATTGAGGCAGCAGTCTTGAAACCCAAATAGTTCAGGTAAGCTTTAAAACCACATTCCTCATATTGGTGCAAGATTATCTCGTCTATGCTAGCCCATTTGGTGATGAATTCGTTCACTTATATAAGTTCTAGAAGATTGATTTAAGTCAGATTCGATTTTGTAAGATTAGATTATGTTTGATTAGATATGGTAAGATTAGATAATGCAATATTTATCCAAGAATTTAGCTACATGAATTCATCCAGTTTAGGATTTAAATTAGGTAGTACTTCATTTTGATATGGTTTTAACTTCTTAACCCTGTCATAAGACAATCTAATTTTGGCCGTGATTTACCAAACCCTAATCGAGAATTGTCTTGCTTTGTCCAAACCCTATCACTATAAATTGGGGGTGGTATTCGATTTTTTAATTCTTCCTTTTATCAATCAAATACATCATAAATTGAGTTTAAACTTGTTGCTTATTTAATCTTCAAAACCATTAGGTTTATTGTTGGATTTTTTTCTTAGAACATATGTTCTTTGTCTTAGTTTTGAAAGTTGTGTTTGGTTTATGGATTAGTCCTTGTCTCACTAAAGATTAAGTCATGTTCATTAGTAAAGTCGAGTGTATCTTCTTTCATAAAGAAACTGCTTCGGTTCACCAGTTGACGAATTATGCTAAACATTTTTTAAACAAGATCTTCGTAATGTGGAATTATGCATTCTCTTGAATATTTGTTCAATAGCTTTGGAAGTTTAGTTTGCAAGTTTACAAGTTATTGCTGCATTTTTTGGAAAATTCATCCGTACTAGGAATGTAAGCTCTGAGGTCACAACTATCCCCCTGCTACCGATCCACCTTGATCAGGCTCCCTCTAGCCTTGAAACTCATCAACGCTGGATCTCGTCATCCCGAGGAATTAAGGTGTATGATTCGAAACTTTATCAACAATACAAGTTCATGTTGAAACACAAACGAATGTCTCTAGAGTACTCTCGAAATATATGAAAATCTGGATTTAAGTTCGTCAGTAACTCAGCCATGATATCCATTAATATATAGACCATGAGCATATTGGAATCCTCCACATTTGTCTTCAAAATCTCCTGTTTCCAAATAGGCCTTTGAATCATATCCAAATATCATAAATAAAGAAATTTTCCTTGTCTCAATATATCCTACATTATTTCATTAATCCAATTTCCTTAAGAATAAGAATTTCCATAAATCGAGTATGCTTTCCTAAAATAATATATTGGGAAATATCCATTCTTGTATAAATCAATATTCACGCAATATCTTGAATCAACTAAATCCTTTGGGCTTCAATCTCCCATGGAATAATATTTCATTTTATCAAATTTCCATATTCCTCCACACAAGTAATAATCTTCACACACTGAATATTATGTTCTATTATGGAAAGTCTTCGTACGAACGCAGTCTTGTGCAACTATGATTCATACTCCATTTTAAATTCAGATTTTAATCAAATCTTTTGCATATTGAAATTATCGAATATAATCCCTTAAATTAAGGAACTAGAATATCTCGTCCACACCTCTACCATAGCTGAATATTCCAAATCAATTCCAATTCCATAAATCTAATCCAATCCCATTAATATAGGAATTGATATATTATTCAATCAAAATATTATGGACAAAATATCTCATCGGATTTCTTCATGTCATTCCATAATATTCCAAACGTGCAATCTTTGATATTTCAACGCAACAGTTCCATATTTGCATAACTTCCACAATTTGCCAACTAGATAAATATGGACTTTAAAATCTCTCCTTTTCGCATTTTTTTGGACCCAACTGTCTTTTGGAATTTCATCACAGGAACTTACGTAAATACAAACATTAATATTTGAAAATTATTCTGAATGTTGCAACATAGAAACATAATATCTCCCCATGAATTCCACCACTCTATCAATATTCATGATTAGAGAGCATGTTCAAACATAAACCCGACGAAGTCAATAAATTCATGAAAATGAAATTCAAAAATCCAAAACATCTCCCCATTGGGACCATAAAATTGTCAAACGCAATAGACACTAAAAACCACAGAAAATATCTAATAAGTGCAACTCCCCTTGAAGCAAATTTCTGGCCTATGTTGGAACATAGCTATTGCATAACCTTCAACCCTATTCAGAAGCCATTATCTGTGATTCAATAATCAGGAATAGACAGAAATACCTATTAGTCAAGCTAGATGAAGTAGCGTTCCCACGAGTGGCTATTGAGACTAAAATCCTCTAGTATTTTCTGACAAAAGCTAATTATCTTGCCTCTGATGTAAACTCTGTTGTACAACCTAGAATCTAGATTAATAAAGCCTTCACAAAATTTCCGTACAGTCTCCCGGTTGTACTCTTTGTAAATTGAGGCAGCAGTCTTGAAACCCAAATAGTTCGAGTAGGCTTTAAATACACATTTTTCATATTGGTGCATGATTATCTCGGCTATGCTAGCCCATTTCTTGATGAATTCGTTCACTTATACTCCCTCTGTCCCAGAGAAAATGGTACACTTGCTTTTGGATCGGTTTTTAATGCAGGCTGATGTGAAAGTGTTGATGGGAAATAAAGGAAGGGTATTTTGGTAATCGAAGAGTTGACTAGTAGATTTAATCAACTTTTGAGGGATAATATAGTAAAAGTATAAGCTCATTTATTGTCACTTTA
>JAULKK010281822.1:0-11460 GCA_032355705.1 Rubia peregrina
CTTGCAAACAGATGGCGGCACAAAGTTCACTAATCATCGCTTGCTGGTTGACTTTGTATCTTGTAGCATTCATCATCACATGTCCTCTCCAAATACATCTGCTCATATTGGCTGGGCTGAGCGGAAACATCGCCACATCACAGAGACTGGTCTTGCCATGCAATATCAATCTTCAGTGCTGAAACCATATTGGGTGGATGTTTTCTCTTTAGCGGTTTATATTATTAACCACCTGCCTAGTTCCATTCTTGGTGGTAAGTCTCCATTTGAGGTTGTTTTTGGATCTGCACCAGATTATTCTCTCTTTCACCCATATGGCTATCATGCGTATTCCTACTTGAGTGCTCTTGCACCTCATAAATTTGCACCTAGCTCCATTCTATGAGTTTTTATTGGATACTGTTCTCGCCACAAAGGGTCCAAGTGTCTCGATACAGCTATTGGGCGTATTTATGTCTCTCATCATGTCTAATTTGATGAGACCTTATTTCCGTATGCCTAATCTTCTTCATGGGATGTTCGCTCTCATTTGGAGCTATCTTCATTTACAGAGCCCTCGACTGCATGGTCATTTCCACCTCATTCTCGTGCTGCATCGCCCTCTACTCGGTTACCTTGCATGGTTTATTCTGATCAGGACACTCCAGCATTACCTTCGCCCACTTCGGTCCCGACGCCTACTTCTCTGGCCCCGATGCCCATGACTCCGACCATTGCACCTTTGCCCAGGCTTGCACCACTCATACTCCAGATTCCGTTGTCACTGTCAACGATGTCTCTCCTAAGCTAGCTCCCGCTCGTATGCATCAGATGACCACCAAGACGATGAATGGTTCTCTACGCCCTCGATCTTTCTCTGATTATGAGATATCTGGTTTCAGTGGGTGCTATGTAATCTCAAAAGTTCACCAAGTAGACTTCGACAATCACCATCATTCTGCCTTCACATCTACATGTTGCATGCACCGAAGCATCCCCTGTGAGGAAGTATCCTAAGAGACAAATGTTGGCCCAGCTAAAGCGCATTGGAGAAGGTGAAGCCATGACTGGGGACTAGCCAAACCCGAAGAGGCCTAGATATTATGGTTCTTTTTCTGCAGCCAGGGCCTCTTCATGGTCTACACTGGCAGCTTCGTCTTAATCTTCCCTATTCTATCTCTACGCCTATCAGCCACAAGTATACGTGATTCTAATTCCTCTCTCCGCAAATAAAATTTTCTTCAATCACATAACTGATTCTTGTCTTCTTTCTTTTCTAGGTGCCGCTAGTTGTGGCCACTATCTTAAAGGCCATCGGCGAAGCGATATCTCATATCGCATCAACTGTGAAGGTCTGTGTAAGCTACATTGCTGATGCCAGCAAGGCTAAGATCGAAGGGTTAGAAGTTTCTATCATGGGCAAGGATAAGTCCCTGGACGATAAAAAATGGGTAGCCAAGGGCAAGGCATTGGAGATGCAGACCACCCAAGTCATGGTGTAAAAGAGCGCATCAAGGACCTGTAAGATCAACTCTCTAATATGCTACCACCCAGGCCCATACAGAGCTTCTTTTGGCCTTTGTCGAGAAATACCTTAAGACATCAGTTTTCTAGAAAAAAATTCAGTAGATCTTCTAGCTTAAGGCTGATGTGAGCATATATTCCATAACTAATGAGTTACTTCCCAAGTTATCAGAATATCAGAAAGCCTTGGTGAATTATTACTTGTCTCTGAAGGGCATGAGCGTGTTGGAGTATGCCCATTGGAAAGCTATCCAAGATAGGGGTATTCAGCTCCCATTCTTTGAGCACATCAACACTCTCTACCATCCTTTGACTTATCCCAAATTGAGGGACATCATTGTTGACGAAGACAGAGACTGGAAGATTCTCATGGACAATCTTGAAGAGGTCGTAGAGTCTGATGTTGGATGTGGGGATCACTACATTGACCAAAGTCCAACGAAGATTCAAACCAGTGATGGGAAAACCCGTGGTTACCAGATGACTATTGAAAGAGCCCAAGATCTAGATATTCTTGAAGAGGTTAAGGATGCGAAAGAATCCCCTTTCATTAGGGAGGAAGCTCATGCTTGCTTAGATCATAATTTAACTCTCACTCTGTAGAAACAAATTCAATCTTCAATAAATTCACTTTCCTTTTCTTATTTCAATTTTCGTATCTCATTGTTTGTCTTTCCTCATGTAGTATTCTTCTCTTGTAGTATGTCATCCTCTTCCCCACCTCCAAAGGTCCACTCTTAAACTAGTCTTAGACAGTAGGGAGAGTCGGTCCAATTTTGGCCATTGCGAGTGTAAGTCCAAGAATGCCATGAAAGAGCTAGAAACTCTGAAGGTGAACCATAATAGGTTGAGAGAGTGTTTAAAAGGATGATAAATAGGCCAAAGCCGAATATAATGTTTCTATGTGGAGAATTCGACAGAGATTCCCATGTGAAGTGATGATGCTTTTATTCTCCATTGGGCTTTGGCCCCATTCGGAGATTATTTAGGCTGGTCAAGCCCAATGTAATTGGACATGCTTACAGTCAAGGTGTGGGATTATCATGCAGAAAATCAGGAAAATAATTAGTATTTAAATTACACATAATAACTGCTATAGGTTTGGATATATAAATACTAAGGTATGTCTTTTATTGAGATTCATTTGCAATTATTTCCTAATTTTTTTTACTGATTTAGGCATCAGAGATTTTATTGGGATCTTCCAGGGCTTGTTTCTTGCATATCACAACCAAGGACTTAGAGGTGTAACTCGATCGGATTCTAGACGCATTAATTGGCACGCCCGGTGGGGCCAATTATGTAAAATTCTAATTTCTTAGTTTATGTCTACGGCTAATCGAATGAGTGAGAGGTTGAGGAGTAAGGTAAAATGCATAGGAGATGAAGTGCAATCCCCATACAAAAGGAAAAGTAAATGGTTAACCCTCTAGCATCGCAAAGTGTTGATCCTGAGTGAGTGCTAGTCTCAATAGGACCTAGTTCGGAGTATATTGAAGGATCCTGAGAGGTAAGAGGGTCTTCGAGGCGTCTGGAGGTCATTCTGGAGCATGGTGTAAGAGTGAACACAAGCCCTCTGTAGAATCCACTGGTTACCTTGCATGATGAGAGAGATGGTCACTTCACGGAAGTTTTAGGAGATTCATACATTGAAGCTTATGTAAGAGCTGTTCAGGAAAACCAAAGTGTGGAAGGAGTAGCGGGTGGATCACAACTAGATATGACACATGTAGCGTACATGTTAGCGGTAGCAGGATATCAGGTCAACCCACTGTTGATACCTTTGGGCTGATCGGGGGGTGATACTATCGATGTCTATGGAAATGCCTATGCGGCTAGTATCCCAACCTATGATGGGAATTCCTTATCTTGGATATGTAAGGGAGATGTTTCAACCTCGACATTAACCCTTATTTCCAGATAACCCTCAAGGAATGATTTACTCGATGCCTGCTTCAATGCCTGTGGTAACATAGTCTTTGGGGGTTCAAGGACATGGAACTTAGGATGACCTGAATCCTGTGACAAATGGGTATTATGGACAAGGGTCTACGCCCCTCATGTATTTGGGAAATACAGGAGCTGTGCCTTACTCGGGTTACATGGTTTCTTAGCCAATTTTTCTTTTTTCCTCATATGGAGGGCCATAGAGGTTTGTATCAAAACATAGATCCTTCATATGAAGGAGATACTAGAAACACATTGAGGAGAGAGTTTGATAGGTTGATTGGGCCAATAGGGCAAGCGGCATGTTCTCCTTTTAGCCCATTGATAACCTCAGATCAATGGCTGGTGGACACAAATCCACCAGGGGGCTTCCTGCATATGGTGGAGATTCAAATTCTCAAGAGTTCATTCAAACGTTTCTGAGTCTTATGAATTTGCGGATTTTAATGAGATTGATGTGTAAGCTTGTTAGGAGTTACCTTCGAGAAAAGGCCCAAGAATGGTTTAATAAGTTACCTAAGGGCTCTCTACATTTCTATCGAGACTTCAGTAGAGCTCTTCTACGTCAGTACACCCAGAAGAAGAAGTTCACTAAAACATTTCCCGAGTTGTATCAGACTAAACAGAAGGCTGGAGAAACAACTGAGGCTTTCTACCATAGGTATGTGGATGAAATTTTGGGAGCTGTAGAATGTACAGAGAATGAGGTGATCTAGGGATACTTGATAAGGATGCGGGATGTGGAGCTGTACAAGAAGTTGACCACTAAAACCTCTCGAACTCTTTAAAAGCTTCAAGAGGTTGCTGAGCTTTACTCGAAGGTGAAAGAGGCTGCTAAGAGATAGAGAGAAGGTCTAGTTGAAGAGCATGGAAAAACTAATGATCCTCGTGGGAAGAAGTTGGTTGAAATAGATAAACTAAGGTTCGAGAGGTATACGCCCTCAGGTAGGTCTCCAGCACAAACTTTAAGCATACATCAAGGTATATTTTGTGCACTTCCTGATATGAGGGACTTGAGCAGGGCCATGCCAGCTAGAAGAGCTTCAAACAGGTATTGTGATCATCTCAAGGATTATGGTCATGAAATGGATAATTGAAGCCATCTCAAGATGAAGATTGAGAGGTGCACAAGGGAAGGTCGACATCAAGGCTCATAATCTCAACATGGAGATTGAGGGGAGCTTCGGAGGCTAAGAAATGAACGTCAAATTAGGTATTCATATAGAAGGGTAATTAGAATAATAGAGGTTGGGTTGACAGAGGCCTCGAGATCAGGGTCTAAAAGAAGGGAAGACGGCTTGTTGGAAATTAGGAGAACAAAAATAGGGATAACCCAGTAATCCATAGAGTGATTAATGTTATTAACGGGTTTGTGGGAGAAATGTCTTCGAATGCAGTTTTGAAGGGTAATTCATGCCACATCCCAGCTGAGGAGCCACGACACAAACGATTACGAGCAGATGAGACCATACATTTTCAGAAGCAGATGTAGTTTAAACCAAACTCTGGAGGCAGATCCCATGGTCGTTTCAGTAGTTATTCAAATCTTCTTGGTGAGAAGAGTATTCATTGACCAATTAGATATAGGTTGTAGTAATCTGAAGAAGTCTTCTTTGTCGTTGTCAGGGATTATGGGTAAAACCGTATTTCCTTTGGGGGGGAATCACTTTGTCGATACAGATAGCTGATGGAGTAAGAGGTGTGAAGATAGGTTGTACCTTTGCAGTCATCAACACATATTCTCCATACAACATAATTCTCGGCCGTCCATGGATGTGCCAGGCTCGAGCTGTGTGGTTTCCTTATCACCTTATGATGAAGTTTCCTACAGAAAAATGAACAGCTGTCATTCGAGGGGACTATGCAGTGGCTACGGGTTGTAACCTTACAGCGACAAAGGGTGCAAGAAAGGTAGCCAATATATATGAGGAAGTCAGTCCAGCTAATACAGAATAACTCCCCATCCAAAATTTGGGCACGATGGCTGTAGGAAAATTGATGCTAGAGGGAATTGGGGAGAAGTTGAGAATCCTACTCGACTGGTATGGTGATGCATTCTCTTGGAACACTTCTAATCTTTTAGGGGTACCCTCGAAGTTGGCAGTCCACCGGTTAAATATTGACCCCTCGATAAAGCCAGCCAAGCAAAGATGTTCACTCCAGATAAAGCAGAGGCAATTAATTCAGAAGTATAAAAATTTATCAAGGTAGAAGTTATTGAGGAAGTACTTTATCCATAATGGTTTGCTAACCCGATCGATAACTTGGTGGAAGCTATAGCTGGATATCAGGTTTTAGCCTTCTTCGATGCTCATAAAGGGTATCGCCAGACATTGATGGTCGAATAGATAAGGAATATGCTTCATTAATTACAAACGTGGTAATATTCATCTATAAGAAAATGCCATTTGGGCTAAAACGTGCAAGAGCAACTTACCAGCGGCTGATGGATAAGTTATTCAAGAAGCAGATTGGTAGAAACATATAGATATATGTGGATGATATGGTTGTGAAAAGTAGGGGTCATGAGCAATTTCTGGAGGATATGAGAGAAACGTTTGAGAAATTGCATCATTCAAACTTCAAGCTTAACCCAACCAAGTGTGTCATTGGAGTAAGAGCTGTAAAATTCTAGGGGTTTGTGGTGTCAGAAAGAAGTATTGATGTTAACCCTGAGAAAGTTGAGGCCCTAATGAAAATGAGGAGTCCACAGACGTTTAAAATGTTCAGAAACTTACCGGATCCCCGACGGCCATGAGTCAATTCCTATTGAAGGTGGCAAAAAATATTTGACCTTCTTAGATGTATTGAGAAGGTCAAAGAAGTTTGAGTGGACCAAAAAAATGTGAAGAGGCATTCAAAGAGTTGAAGGAACATTTTCATGTCTTATCGAAACTCATGAAGCCTGAGAGGGGTGAGGTATTATACCTTTATATTTATGCTTCCCACATGGCCATTAGTGCCATTTTGGTTAAGGAAAAAGAGAGGCAGCAGTACCAAATATATTTCGTGAGTCAAGCTTTGCGGGGACCCTAGACAAGGTACACAACCCTCGAAAGGTTGATCGTGGTGCTGGTTCATGTAGCACAAAGGTTTCACCCTTATTTCCAGGGGCACACCATAATGTTGCTTACTAAATGTAAAAGGGCACACCATAATGTTGCTTACTAATAACCAGAAGCGTCGGGAAGAAAAATGAAATGGACTGTCGAATTAGGAGAGCATGACATTCTGTTTTAGCCAATAACTGCAATCAAGGGTCAAGACTAGACAATTTCATACTAGAGACTACGAAGCCTATAAAATTGGGTGAAGAAATGCAAAACGGGGAAGTTTGGAAGCTGTACGTTGATAGTTCTTTGCACTTAGGAGGACGTGGATCAAGAGTGTTCCTCACTAGCCCCAATTTTGAACGTGTCGATTACCCGTATGCGTTGCATTTCAAGCTGAAAGCTACATATAATGAAGCCTATTGACCTTCGTTACGATAAGGACCTCAAGGCAGAAAATATGGAAATATTCAGTGACTTGCAGATTGTAGTTCAGCAAGTCAATGAGGAATACGAGGCCAGAGAACGCAATTTCCAACGATATTTAGAGGTATTGAAACCGTTGCTAAATGGATTTCAAACTTACACTTTGACATAGGTGCCGAGGGAGGAGAATCATAAAAAGATGCTTTGAGCAAGCTTGCTTCTCCGACCTTAGGGTTAAATCCCAAAAGCAATTACTAATAGAGACATTGAGTAGATGTAATTTCAAGGAACAGGAGGTGATGGTCCTAGAAGAGGGAGACTCCTGGATGACACCCATCGTTAATTACCTTCGCGATGGAATCCTAACATAAAGGGAAATCAAGAGGAGGAAGACAAGGTTGAAAGCTTCAAGGTATGCGTTGCAGGATGAAGTTTTACATCGATGAGGCCACCTCCAACCACAACCTGGATGTGTTACCCCTTTTTAAGCTGATTACTTAATCAGGGAGATTCATGAAGGAATATGTGGAAGCTATAAGGGGGCTAGATCCATAGCAATGAGGCACATCCGAGTTAGGTACTGCTAGATTATGATGTTCGATGATTCTAATAGGTATATTCAATCCTTCTGTCAGTACTAGAAACATGTGCAAATCACTCATATTCCTCAAGAGGAGATGATGAATATACATAGCTCATGAACTTTCAACAAATGGGGGATTGATCTATTGGGACCTTTTCCAGAGGATTCAGGGTGGTTCAAATATCTTATCATTGCTATCGACTATTTCACAAAATGGGTTGAGGAAGATCAGCTGACAAATATGAAGGGGAAGTGTGTGATTGCATTTTGCTGGAAGAAAATTATTTATCGTTTTGGCATTCCAAAGACCATAATAACTGACAATGGAATGCAGTTTACTCATGATCCTTTCATAAGGTTGTGCGAGGAGTATAAGATACAGAGAATGTGACAACAATGTATCATTCTCAGGTGAATAGTCAAGTTGAGGTCACCAATCGTACCATTGTTAATGGCATCTGAGCAAGAATCGATGAACCAAGGGGAATTGGATATGTGAGTTGCCCAGTGTCTTGTGTGCTTATCGAACAGTTGAATCCTTCCCCATAGGGAAAACACTGTACAATTTGGTTTATGGTTCTAAGGTTGTGATACCCACATAATTTGGTATACCGAGTCCAAGAGTGATAACGGCTTCTGAAGAAGTAAATGTAAATAATCGTCGTATGGATCTTGAACTGGTGGAGGAAAAGTGAGAGTTAGCATTATTTCATGAAACTAAGGTAAAGGAAAGAGTTAAACGCTACCATGACCGAAGGGTTTGAAAAGTCCAGTTTAGCCCAGGGGATCTCATTTTGTGGAAAAATGAAAAAGTCGATGAGAGCCTTGGGAAAGTTAGTTGCAAATTGGGAAGGACCCTACAAAGTCGTTGAAGCATATCCTGGAGATAGCTACACTCTCGAAGCTATTAATGGTGATCGAATCGCAAGGCAGTGGAATGTTGTTAACTTGCAAAAACCCATTAACTCTAGAGGATCCGGCCTTGTTGTCACTAGTAAAGACTGATGTATGCTGAAACCATGTATCAGAAGTCAAATTTGTATGATGTATGTTGAAACATTGCATGGAGTGAGATTTCTATAGTGTTTTTTAAAATGCTGCATCGAGTTAAATTTGTATGGTGTATGTTGAATTGCTTCATCGAGGGTTAAATTTGTATAATGTATGTTGAAACGCTACATCGAGGGTTAAATTTGTATGATGTATGTTGAAACGCTGCATTGAGGGTTAAATTTGTACGATATATGTTAAAGCGCTGCATCAACTTTGTACGCCATGCGCTGCATCCTAATCGATCTTTGTCTCAGATTTGTATGCTATGCGCTACATCTGATTGAATAAAACTTGCATGTTGAAAAGCTGCAGTTGCTTTCACTATGAGTGTTAAGTATTGCAAATAGATTTTGTGTTATACATTGCATGTCGGAACGTTGCAATTAATTTCCACAATAAGATAAGATATTCTAAACTTACATTCGATAACTTAAAGATGATTCATTTGAGTCTAAGGGGATTGGGGAATTAAATAATTCAAAGTTTATTCTATCCTTTTGACTTTGATACCCCATAGCTCAACTCAGGTCGCAAAACCCCTCTTCCTCGGGATACTTGGCAGGGTCAAAAGATGTTGGAGTACGAGATTGGTTTGAGGATGCGTTATATTACCTCAGGGGTAAATCGGAATAACTAGAGGCCCATCAGATCTTCAAGCTTTACTCTTATGCTTGGAAGTCTTAGCTTGGTCTATACCTTTATGAGGCTTTTGAGATCGCGTAGATCTTTTTGCTCTTTAGCTAGTGTCACGTATCAAAGGAAAATCTTTTAACCATTCAGAAATTTCATCATATACCCTCCTTTCAGAGGAGTTTCCCTTGACGAGCACCTAGCACTTCCTAACCCAATTATCAGCAGCTCGAATAAGAAAGCCTAGGATATTATTGATGAGTTTCAGATACAACACTCCATTATAGAGTCCATGAGGGAGGAGATTGTCCGCATAGAGTTTAATGGTGGATTTTAGTTCCTCATTTTCCTCCATTAAGAAAGTCATCACATAACATTGTATTTGCTTAAAGCAAAAGTGTGGAATTCAATTCTTTATTCTCCTCCAACAACCGAGAGTTCTCATCAGATAATGCTTCACATAATTTGGCATTCTTGGTAAGTATCCTTGAATGCTCATCATTCTTCTCGAGGGTAATGTGATGTTCTTTCACAACATCAAAAACTTGATCCCTAAACCTGTTAGTCTCACCCATATAATACTCGAGGAGCCATACAACTTGGCATCTATTGAACACCTAGACAAGGAGCCAAACTAGCGCACAATATCATGAACAACTTCTTGATGACTCTTCTTGAGGGGATATAGTCTTCGTCAACAACATCGAGCGCTATAGGATTTCTTCCATTCCTCTTGTCTTCAGGGTCTCTTAAGATACTCTGCAAGGATTGATGAGTACCATTAATCCAGGACTCTAACTCAATGCTGCACTTGGATAAATCAAACATAACTCTCATTATATCTACTCTAGCGGCATTATATTCCATTTTGGTTTTGGAAAGTTCCTTCCTAACCTCTAAAATTTACGATAAACAATGAAAGAGGACTACCAAAATGCAAAGGCAATTCTTAAAACACTGCCAAAATGAAGATATTTCATTGGTTCATAAAAAAGCAAAAGATACATGAGGATAAATCATACATCTCCTATTATATCTTCAACATCTTCTTTTTATTTTGAGCCAGTATCTGGATCGGGATGATGAGATTTTTGAGCCAGTATCTGGTTGGGTGGATGAAGCGAAAATGGTGGAGTAGTCAGTTTTCTCAGGCTCTTCTGTGGTGAAACATTTCTTCGACTCCTTGATGAAATCGAGGAGGCAAAGCTTCAGACCGCCATCCTGGACAGATTTCTTCCTCTTCGCCAGCAATTTCTCTTCAGTAGTATCATCCACAAGTTTAACCAGCATGGCAACAAACTCCTAGGGACCCTTAGAGGTGATAATGGCCACCACTTCGCTGTATCGTAGTTGTTTTTCACTCCACAGAAACTCGATGAACAACCTCTCGAACTTCTGAGTCTTCATCACCTTGTTGGTATAAGACTGGAAGAGGGAAATGTTGAGCAGCAGGACTGAAATTTTGCTTCAAACAAAACTTTTGAGCTCTCAAATTCTTTGAAGTTTGCTTCTTGTCTTCGAGGGCTTTCTTCAACCTCTCAATCTCATTATTTTCACTAGAAAGTTCTTCTCGAAGGTCATGGCATTCAACCTCATGTTTAGTGCGTAGAGCGTTGTGTAAAGACTTAACAGGAGCCCTCCATAAAAAAAATCTGGTTCGAGAAAGAGTGGAAGGCCACAGAAACCTGGTTATTACCAAGAGTTAGTTTTCAAACTAACAATTATCTCACAATAATAGTGTAAAAATCTCAAACTTATGGAAAAATATTTTCTTAAATCTCCCAAGAAATATAGAGATATTGCTCTGAGAACCCAACTGAGTGAAAGGGAGAGTGAATATGGTGTCAGCATTCACTCTAGGATTAAGGTAGGGCCCACTCTCGGTGCCTACCTCTTCGATGATTGATAGACTTAGTAACAGCAGGGGTCTGTTGAGCAGTGTCGTCAGAAACTACTATCGACAAAGTAGTTCAGATTCGAGGGGAACCTTGGGGTACCTTCAAATCATTGAAGATGTTCACTGAAAAGAAAAGAAAAAAGGTCAAAAAGCAAGTTAAAAAAGGCTTAAAAAATAAAGCTCAGAAACTTTGCCAAGGACACCTTCGCAAGATCCCGAAGGATATGGTTCTCGAGAGGGGTTCTGTAAGAGTTGTGAGGTTACATGTCCCTCTTCATTCTCTCGTGTCATTTTCTTTGTTCTAACCTCAACATTTGGATTAGAATATCCCCAGGCCAAACGCCTAAATTTTTTCTGAGAAACAGAGCGAT
>JAULKK010281833.1:0-14231 GCA_032355705.1 Rubia peregrina
TTGTTTAGTATTGTAAAACTAGATAACACTCATACTTTTGCAAGGACGCAAATTTAAATATTATATATATATATATATATGTAAGTTTAATAAAATTTGATTAGTTGATAATTTTTTAATAAATATCACTTTAGCAAAACAACATTATTGTTATCAACATTGCATGTATTTGATTTCATAGAATATGAAAACTGACCAAAGTTTTGAACATTTGATTGTGCTATCGTGCCACTGCATGATTTATAATAAATATATATTTTTATAACCAAGGTTTTTTTTATTAAATTTATAACATATTTAATTTATACGTATGATAATTTTTCCTATTTAAACTTTTTTGCAATTGAGTTACAGATGTCCATTTTCTTTTTAAAGTAATTTTTTATAAAAAATATATTTAGATTAATTGGTAATATTGTGTTGTTTTCACAATCATGGTCGATAATTGATTTCCAACAAAAAAAAGAAATATTTTAGAGAAGGTCATTTTTATTAAAAATTCTAGGGAAGACCAAAAAAACCCTTCCACGGTCAACGAACACTATAGTTTGTGCATCTTTTTTGACAAAACATACAATAAAAGGTTGGACATTTTCGCCAATACCAATGGTGAATCTAGGTTCAAATATAAGGGTGAAATCATATATAATGAATTTTTTTAACGTACGTTGGATATGAAAATTTTAAAGCAATTCATGATTAATCGATTGATTTAGGAAAACATAAAATATAAAATTTTATGTTTTTATTCAAAAAAATCTAAATTCATAATTTTAGAGAAATAAATAAAATTTATATAGTCTTAAAATGTCAATATTTAATTAAAATTTATGAAAATATAATATTTATAGTTAAATGAAAATAAATGTAATATATCCTAATGCACTAGTTCTTATAAGCTAGAATATGATTTTTAAAAATAATATCACTAGTCGATAGTGTGTACTAAAATATGCCATTTCTAATGATAAGTTAACACAAATAAAATAAAGTCATAGCAGAAAAATTGCAAATAAAATTTACAGAGTATTAAATAAATAATTAAAAGGATTTTCAAATAAAATCTTTCAGTACTATATCTAATATTTATATAAACCATTATATACTGATCATTATCTCAAAATTATTATTTATTTGAAACACTTATATAAATAAAAAAACTAAACACTTATATAGTAAATTTAGATATTTTTGTATGGAAATTAAATTGCGTGAAAAGAGTTGATTGCAGATAGTTGAAAATAAAAGAAAAAAAAGTAGGCGAAGGTAATTCACTTAATATCATGAAATGAAGTTTGCCAGTTTTAAATATATAAACAAAAACAGAAAGTGTATAAAATGTAAAAACAAATATGGCAAAAAATAAGTATTATGAAAGAATTTCCATTACAAATGGAGATTTAGAATACAAAACAATGCACTTGACAAGAATGTGCATCTTCATTACTGGGTAATATTAATTAATCATCAATTAAAAAGCATTGAAGTATAGGAAGAACATTGAAAATATCAAGGCATTAAATTGGGAGAAATTGGGGATTAAATTTTAAAATATTATATTTCCAATTATTATTTTTAGTTGATGTGACAAATTTTGATAGTGCCACTTATAAAAAATTTGTGAAAATTGATGTGGTCAAATGTAGGGGTTCCAAGAAGTTATATTTTAGCATGTAGTATAGATTAAGAATAGAAATAGTAAAGGAATCTCCCTTGTAAAATAATAATTAAGCTTATCGATGGATAATTATGCTCTTCAAACCTTCTCGGAATCTCTTCAAAGACTAAAGAATAGTCGTGAACACAAACAACTGGGCATATTTTACTTTTGTTCTACGTCACTTGACTTTAAAATCCTTCAACTCACCATTTTCCCTTAATCTCCTTATATAATATTCTTTGTTCACATTGTTTACATGGTAGGTACATTGTTGTATAAAATGAAACTCGTGAATTGAGATGTGGCTAGATTTTATTATATACACTAGCGGAACAAGGTCTATAAAAGGCATTTTTAATGGACAGTCTTTAATCAGACGGTTCCCAGAATCACCTATAAAATGGTTTAATGAAGGCGGTTCTCTTCTACCTTTAACCATTGTGTAGGAACCGACTTCTATGAGGTATGAGCTCGGAATTGAAGTTCCAAGTTCGTAACACTGGAATGATCCCTGGGGGTTGACAGACAGTTCCAGACTCGGAACTGGGCAAAGGTCCCGGACAAAGAGCCTAATTTGGGCTTTGTAATCGGTTCCGAAGTTAGGCGTTGAATCTGTTCCTTCTCTGGATTTGGATGCGTAGAATGATTTTTTTGGATAATTAGTTTCGAGCTTGGGTCATGATTTGGGTCAGTAGTTTCGAGTTCAGAACAATAATTTAGTGCCTTTGTGACGAAGAATACAACTGGTTAGGAAAGTAGTTCTGGACTCGGAATGTGTCTGGACAAAAATGTAACAACTATCAATTTACGTATATATAACCCTACCTAACAAAAGCCAATTATAACAACTCCAATTCTTACAGCAATCTACAGACTACCCTTACAAAGTATCAATCTATAGATAGGAATATATATCTCCCATATTGTATTCCACAAAATACATGAAATGTTCATTCTAACTGGTAACAATCTATAGACTATGTTAACAAAGCAACAATCTATAGATATGAATAGTAATCTAGCAAATTATGTTCCACACATTTCATGTAATCAAACTACACATTTTATTCCACACTATTCTATACCACGTGTGGATTTCCTATAGATAAGGATCGTGAGTTCACCAAATACCTAGCCAAGCAGTTTCTTGCGATGTTAATTTCTGTTAGAAGTTTCAAATTAACTAAACAATCAATTATGAAAATAAATAATAGAATTAAGTAAATGAATAGGGAGAAGAGAAATTAAACCAACTGAGGTAAATGGTTGAAATCACTACAGGGGCGAGATTAATATCTCTGTCTTTAATTCTAAAATTTCCCCGTAGTGTGTGACAATATCATCTTACGAATACGGCTAGTGGTTGACTTAAAAATATGTGACATGCTACTACGGCTTATGGTTGGCATTATATGAGTATGAGAATATGACCATTAGGACAATTAGTATGATAAATAAATTTCAAAGGGGAAACACTTACGACTCAAAACTTTCTTCGTTGATCTCAAGGTAATCTACACGTACTTGTTGAACCCACTCGGCAGTGTATAAAATTACATAGTAACCACACTCCCAAGTTTTTCTTATATCTTGTACTAATTAAAGTCAATCGTAAGTAGTTAAAAATCGAGGAAATGATGAGTAAACGTAAAGGTCTACTAGTGAAGAAAGCCACACCTTGATCTCGATAATGTCAAACCCCATATTAATTGAATCGACTGGATCATTGAAATATGCACCAATTTTTTTGACAAATGTCTTCGATGGTTGGAAGTGCAACGGATCCATCCAATACACCCACTTCTTCTCTGGGACAATAAAAAATAATCTCCAATGGTCTCTGAAAGAGATATAAATAAATAAATAACTCATAAAAACAAATTTGTTAATTGAAATGATTTGTAACCATGATTGCTCAATGTATGGTGCAAAGAATATATTTTTCTATCTGTCCGTCCAAGACTCTTGCGAATGTGGTCGATCCTTTCTTGGACCGTATAACCAATTCTTGGGTTATCACAGGGCACAAATATGCTACCCAACTCTTGTCCTTTTGATTTACAAAAGAATACATATACCTTAAAAGAAAAAGTGAGATCATTAATTGTATACAAGAATAAGGCATATAAAATTAAGAATCTAAATTATTGAAGGTAGTACTCATAATAGGTTGAGAGACATTAGCGTTTCGTTCACTTCCTCACGCTTGTATAGGTCTTCAAAGTTCATCCATGAGGCAATGATTTCTCATTTTTGACCAAAAATGCACTCATGTCTCAAGAATAAGTACGTTGAGTTATAAGGGTGGCCAACAATCCAATCGTACAAAACGCGAACAAATTGAGGCACATCTTTAATTACTTGTGCCCTAGTGATTGTAGCTATAATTTTTTTTCGCGGTTGAACTACCAGTTTGGGTGTCGTATGGGGCGTGTCCTTCAGATGATACTTTGTTAGAGTGTCTGCATAAATTAGGCGACAAGGCCATAGTTGAAAGATTCCTCTTATGGGTTCCACTCGCTTATAGTTGCCATCAGGAATCGGCAATAGGGAATTAATGACCAATGGATTCTCCAATGAAACTTGAGAATACCACCCACAATTGGTACCAAGTGATGATATTGGATTGATTCGTGCAAAAATATATCAGCAAAATATAGTGGCCTACCCCTCTCGCCTTGATCAATGCATAGCTCATATAAATTTGATATCTATATGATATTAAAAAAATGTAAATTAATGTGAACATGTATTGTAACAATCGAGATATTGAAAAATTTGTACCTTTTTGGGTGTCGACATGATCTCTTTGTCAAGGTTATTGTCTTCATTTTCTGGTTTTAGAAGCTTGGCTCGTTGTTTACCTCAACCTAAGAGGGAATCAAGCATAATATTCATACACATAAAAGATAGGGAAACCTAAAATCTCACCAAATCTCTATCAAGTCATAAATACAAATTAGATCCCTGAGAATGTAAACTACTCCCTAAGTATTGAACCCAATTTTACTACTGGATTCAATGCCCTTGGGAAAAACTAGGAAAGATGGTATGAAGAGAGAAATGTTATTCCCTTTCTCTCTCTATCTACTTTTAGAAACTAGGAGAATAGAATAACAACTAATGCTAATTACTAAACCCTAGTAGACAAAGACTCTTTATATAGTAAGCAAATGGGCCTTAAATAGGCCCGAAACTAGAGAAATCCAAATCTGCAACGCCCGCACGGGCCGTGCAATAGAACATGGCCCGCCCACACGGCTCGTGCAGAAACTCACGAGCCATCGACTGGGCAGAGTATCTCATCCTTATAAGTGTTAAGGTTGTGCGAATCTTTCTGAGTCGCATACTGGAAGAGTCCTCCGGCCATCTGAGTGGCGTGGTCCATGCAGATCCTTGCAAGTTGTGGGCTGGAGTTGATTTCTTCATCTTCTTATGGTGTGTCCGTGCATAACCGCGAGGCGCGGGCTGGGTCTTCAGGTCTTGCTCATTGAGGCACACAGTCCGTGCAAATGGGCATGACCTGCACCATTACTTAGCCAGACGGTACTGTAGGTTGGCACGAGTCGTGCATTAGGACACATACCGCCCTTTACTTAGCCGTATTACCATTTGGCTGGCACGGGCTATGCAAAAGGACAGAACCATACTGGTCGTCTAAGTCTTCCGGGCTTCAACTCTTTTCTCTTTAGCGCGTGGCCTCTGGTCTACTACCATACTTGCGAATGACCTTCAAATATTCATTCTTGAGAATGGTCTTCTACTTCAAATTTCTTACGAGCGATCTACAATAAAGCTCACAAAATAGGATCTACGTGAGTCCATATCATCCATTAGGTCTAAATAAATCTAAAAATTGAAGGATTTATACAAGAAAACCAAAAACGACAATCTAAACCCCTTGTGATGTAAACCCCACTAAACCTAGCAATCAACAATAAACAAAACTGCTAATAAATGTGCTAAATGCATTAGGAAACACATGCTTCTAGGTGCTGAGTAATTCCCCCACACTTGACCTTTACTCATCCTTGAGTAAATAAGAACTAGCAAAGATATAAGCGGAAATAGCATGCAAAGAATTCCCGAAGACATTCAACATTTATTCCTAGATTACGCTATTTCCTCCAAATATTTAAGAATCTCACAACTCTCACTCCCCAAAGAAGCTAAGATAACCTATCAACCAACATACCAACAAAAAGATGAAGTTCACAAAAATGAGCGTGTGAAACAATGTTACTCTACGAAAAGAACTTCCAAAAGACAATCAAAGAGAACCAAAGGATTTGTTCTTTCAATTTCTCTCAATTTGTCTTATTTGGGCTTGGAGATCTTTCAGGTTTTCATCCTAGCATCCTACAATTTGTTTTTCCTTTTTGAGCTCACTTCTCACCTTTTTCCACACCATGACTTCTCACTTTTGCATAGATTTTTCAACATATCCGGACCTTTCCCATTTTTGCTTAAGTCGCCCTCTCTGGTTTTCGACTTAACCAGGTATACAAAGTTTTCATTTTTTTTGTAGCAAAAAATGCCCCAAAGGTGGGATTCATACTAAAATGAAGATAAACAAAAACAAACTAACACACAAAACACAAAGGAATTTGTTGGAAATCCTAAGTGCCTAACTACTCCCCCCCACACTCAAACCATGCATTGTTCCTAATGCATCATACCAAGAATAAATCAAAAGTGGAGTAGGGGTGTTAGTAAGCTCTTACTCTTAGGACCCGAAGGGCCCGCTCTCAAGCATCTCACCTTGTGCGTTCTTCTTCTTTATTCTTGCCTCAATTCATGCTTCTCAATGGGAATTAGGACACGAAAGCCTTAGAGCTTTGAAGCATGCATCCTCTCAATCAATTGTTGTATAGCTTCCTTTTGCACTTTGGCTCTCGCATCAACAATGGAAAACTCCCCCTTCACTTCTCGCTCAATAGAATCTAATATAACTCCCAAATCTCTCATAGTGTCATCCATATTGTGAAGCCTAGCCCCAAATTCTTCCATTTGCAACTCATCTCTCCTACTGCATTACTCAACTCTTGCAATATTTGGGTGAAACTCGTGATTTGTTCCCAAAATGTGCGAAATTGGTTGAAGAAGTCTGCCAGTAGGTTATTTTGGGTTGATTGCGCTCTAGGTGGGATCTCAACATTTTCTTCTTCAATGTCCACGTCCGGGACCAATAGAGTGTTGTAGAAGAACTTCTCAAATATTAGATCGAGAGCTAGAAAATGGTCCTCCAAGGTGGTGTTGTGGTTGATAATTATGCGCTCGGGTTTTGGAAGTACCATAAAGTTGCAAACTGTGGCACCACCGTATAACCAAATAAAATGATTCTTTGATGTGGTGGTAGAAATCATTGATTCCCTTGCTAACTTATCCATGGTGCACCTCATCTTGAATAGCTTAAGTTTTCCAAAGCAAAATGATAGGGTGCCAAGTGTCTTCAGTATTGCGCCAGAAGCCCTACCACGCCTCGCATAAGTATCTTTCCATCTTTATTCATCCCCGTGGCTATGAACTCTTCCTTGAAAGTATCAACCAGGTTGGGGTAGAAATTCCCCTTTGGAGTCATAGCCCAAAGGATTTGCACGTCTCGATTGAGGCATTGAGAAATCTCCCCATTGTAAAAGTCTCCAATGGATAGAAACTGGTGCACGTATCGCAAAACTGGGTGGACTATTATGGTACTATTGCCCAAATAGTTCCTATCCCCCCGCCAAGTTCTACCAAAAGCTGGTCAACGAGAAAAGAAACCATTTTCGATGAGTCTTGGGAACTTCATTTCTGTACTTCCACCCAAACGCTCAAGCAACTTCCTTATGGGTTATTGAGTACTCCTTATCGTCCAAGTGGAACGTGATGGTCCTCCTCCCATCACTGTCTGATGTTTGCTCCAAGGTCACCAAAAATTCCAAATTCCACCGAATGTACATCTTGGAGTGCATGTCGAGGAAGCCCTCTAGGCATTTCTTTCCTAGTAAGTAGGTGATAGGCTTGAGTCGGCCTAGTGCTACGAATGTCTTCTTGCACGCAAAATTTTCTTCCAAGATGGTCATCTCTATCTTATTGAGATACTTTTATTTCAGGGCTGCACCAGCGGTAAGGTTGGCTAATCCCATGAATTCATCAACGACCATGGCAGGGTTAGAAGGTGCAAGATTTTATGACCTTTATCACCTCGGGATATTGTTCCTTTCTTTGGCCTACTCCTCTTAGAACCCATTCTAGAACAACAAGAGCAAGATGATAATGGAAAGAATACACAAGCATATGCATCAACGATTATTTAACAAGAACCATTCTTCCTAAACACCTAACACATGGAAAATCATGTCATCTCAACACAAGGATCATAAACTTCCCCAACATTTAGTTTAATACAAAAAATTCAAATAACCAAAAACCACAAAACATCAAGCATTTCAAAATTAAAATCATGCCACACATAACACAATAATGGTATAGAAAGAAAGAAAACAAAAGGTTCAAATTGTTACCCTAAATTGGAGGCTAAAAGATGAAGCAAAGAGTGCTCTCCCTTTAGAGAAAATGCATGATTTTTGAATTCCTCAAATTGTGAATTGAGGGTGGATGTTTGTGAAGTACTTGGAGGGGGTTAATGACCCACCCTCTCCCAACGTCACTAATATTCATGGGAGATCTACTAAACCGAGAGGAGGCTAAGTGAGGTCAAAGATAGAGATTTATATCGTTTCTCCCGTTCCTACTACTATGCCACCGAAAAGGGTAGATAGTGGCAAGACAGGGGTCATCCACAAACATGTTTAAAATATAAGGGTCACAAAACATAGCCACGATCAGGTTGTCAACCCAATCACGCGTTAGGAATAATCAGTGTTGGTAAAAAGGGCTTTAGGAGGGGGGGAGTTGCTAACAACTAATAACATGCAATTAACACGAGATTAAACTATGTAAACTAACACTGGGAGAGTATTTACATAACATGATCAATGTTGTTTTGATCCTCGATTCCCTCAAATGCAAGAACTACAAGCCTATTCTAGTGTTTGTAGCACGTGGTGTGGTCGATGGTCAACAATTTCCCTTAACTATCACGTAGGGTGCACATGTAATCTTCCATTGGCACCACCTCTGTAATTAAGGAAGTGCGACAATGGCCTTGCTTGCTGTACAGATCTGAATTTCCCCCATGCTATTATGTCTCGGGCACCACACCATGAATGCTTCTCCCCAGGCATAAAAAAGCAAAATGGGTGAAGCTTCTTATCGTTGGCTCTAGGGTTGCAAAACTAAACCATGTTTGCTACTCTTGCTATCTCTACCTGTGAGCCTTTGGACCAACTCTCCAGCTTACTAGTGCATGGTTGATCGTAACGTTGACTTGGCAACCCACCTGTACACACCCACATGGTTCTGGACTATCTTTACCCAAACACATCTAGGTTTCCTTCCCAGGGGGTATCAATAATTTCACCAACATGAAAGTAGACTATGGTGTGTGCCAATCTTAGTGTAGCAATCATGCAATTCAAAAGAATATAAAGAACAAGCCAACATAATAATCATAAACATATAGAAATAGGTAGATGTAAGGAATCTCACAAAATAAACATTAATTCATGAATACAAAGAAAATTCCCAAGTAAATAAACTACTCCCTAAGGATGAAGCCCAATTATTTCATTAGATTCAACACTTTTGGGAAAAAGAAAAAGAAATAGAAGGAAAGAAAGGAACCTAGAGAGAAAGAAGAGAACTTTATCTCTCTATCATACTCTTGAAGTCTAAAAATGAGAATAAACTCAAACCCTGTAGACATAGGTCCATATATACAGCAGTAGGGAATTGGGCCTTGAAAAAGGTAAAAAATGACCTAGATACCCCAGTAGCCACAATGTGCACTGTTAGTGGAAAACGGCAGGCTCCGTGAAAGGTCATGCCAGTGCGAGGTGCGTGGCATGACCCGGGTCGTGTAGGGTTCTGCTGGCATGGGCCGTGAGCTAGTGTCACATCTTGAAATTCTGATTTACACCTCGTGTCCTTTGGCACTGTCTGTCTGCTGAAAGAACTTTTTTCTCAAATGAACGGCGTGGGCCATGCCATTTTTCATACCCCGTGACCTGGTCTTTGGTTTTGGAACTTGGAATGACACAGAACATGTAAAACAGAATTATCTGCACCTATACTTAGCCATTTTGAGGTGGTTTTATGGCACTAATGGCGCGGTGCACAGACGTGCATGACCCATGTTGGAAGCTGTTACTTGGCCTGTGTTGAGTTGCACGAGCTGTGCTAGCCATTTTGCACTGGCTATGCAATCTTGGCTGGGCTCGTGCAATGGCCACCATCTTCAATTCTTGAACTTCAAATCCACATTTTCTAGTTTCAATTCCATTTACTACCATGCTTTTGGAGTCCATGGACTTCAATCTACTACTATCATTGCGAATGGCCTTCAATATCTTCTACCATTCTTGCGAATGAATTTCAAATATCTTCTACCATCCTTGCATGTGGTCTTATACAAAAATGATGAAAATGTACTCACGGGCAACCTACTTGTAAGATCACAAAGGAAATATTTGTGCTCTTGAATAAAAAGTGTCCATTAGCTTCAATTATGTCCATAAAATTTGGGATATAGACAAGAAACCAATAATGGTAGTCTAAATTTTTTTCGTGTAAACCTAACTAAAACTAGAAATCAACCAAACAAAACATGATAATAAATATGCCGAATGCGTTAACTCTTTTTGTGTAAACCTAACTAAAACTAGAAATCAACCAAACAAAACATGATAATAAATATGCCGAATGTGTTGGTTAACACATGCATAAAGCTGCACATCAATTAAATGACCTTTATGGATGGGAGAAGGTACTTTGAATTCAGATTCAGAGAATCAAAGATCTTCTAAAATGAGTTATTTAGGAGAGAGGCAAAAAGGAGCTAGTAATGGTTTAGGCGAAAATAGATACTTTTGGAGTAAAAACTTTTAATGAATTTATGCTCAAAGAAGAGGTTAATAATTGATGTAGTACAACTGACACGAACCAACTTGGGGGAAGGGGGGGAGAGAAATCTGCGAAATTGATGTTGAAGTGTCTATTTTTGAAGAAATTGAATTTTGTCAAAATTTTGCATTTCTACCCATTTGCAGCTTTTCCTGAGTGGTACGAGACATGGCACAACCGTGCCACATGAAGGCCTCGTGCCGATTCACTTGACATGGGCCATGTACCTTACACGACTTGTGCCCCCAGTACCTTTATTTTTCTAATAATTTTCTTCCAAATCCTATTTCCTTCTAACCACAAATATGAGACTCGATCTTAGACTCAGTCAATCATTAGAATTCCATACAAATTTTTTTTCTCGCACAAACGCAAATATGCAAGAATCAACTACCAAAAACATTAAAATACAAAGGAAGGAAAAACACCTTATATTTATTGTCATCCTCAAGACTTATTATTTATGAATTCTAACTAAAAAGAACCCACCATTGGGTCTCCGAACTCGCCATCCGTGACTCCACCTACGATGACATGTTTGTGAAGAAGCATCCACAAAATTTCGCCTTTACATTCATGCTCTTTGTCCATAATAGCAAGTGTATGTCCATCCTTAGCTAATGTCGACTCTTTAACTATTTCCTAGGGTTTAGGAGGTGTCCTGGGAGATTTTAGTTCCTTGCCACTCTCCACCAATTTTTTTAAAAGTTAATTAGCATATAAAAGTAATCCATAATAGAAATATAATCACTAAACTCATTTATTGCATAGGTGTCTTCAACAATATCATCACAATCGAAACTCAAAGCATGGTTTCTCTCATCACTCTCATCAAGGCACTCATCATCATCAATCATGCAAGAATAATCACATTGAACAAATTTATCACACAAAGCAATGCTATTATGTGCAAGAGAAGAAATAGATGGTTCATGCTTTGACTTGTAAATTTCAAAACCAACTTTCTCAACGTCATCCTCCAGGGTTAGTGTTCCAAAATGGACATCTATTGCGGTCCTTGATAATTTTAAGAATAGTTGGCCCAAAAATATTGGGGGTGCACTTCCATCATGCACTACATCAAGGACATTGAAATCCACCGAAAACACTTGCTTACCATACTAACCATAGCATATACCCCTAGGCCTAGCTTGGGAATGATCGGTTAGTTAGACAATAACCCTAGTGTTCCTAAGTTTTCCTATGTCAAGATTATGATATAAGCTAAATGATATTGATAGAGGAACCTAAGTCAACCATAGCATTTTCCACCAATTTACCTCCTAGAGATATAGGGATTTAAAAGATTCCGGGGTCATCGCACTTTTTAGGTATGTCATTGTGAGCTAAAGTGGCTACTCCCCTTATTTTCAATTGACCAATTTTTTTAGTTGGTTTGGTCCTTCTTTTAGTGTAATCATTTTTCAGAAATTTAGAATACTAAGGATTTGGTTCAATGACATCAAGAATTGGAATGCTAACCTTAACCTTCTTGAAGACTTGGTGAATTTGCGCTTCATTGGTTGCCACCTTTATCCTTCCCCGTAGGATGCTGGGGAATGGCGGCAGAGGGTTGACCTTTGCCTCGGTAGTAGGGAGCTCCTTTGAGGGCTTCTTATCAACTACTATCTCTTCTTCTTCAAGATTTTATGTGCAACTTTATACTTGTGTTAGCTGATGCATTTGACATATTTATTATCATCTTTTGTTTGGTTGATTGCTATTTTTAGTTAGGTTTATACAACAAAAGATTTAGACGGCCATTTTTGGTTTTCTTATCAAAATCCCGAGTTTTCTAGAATTAAATGAAGCTAATGGACATTTTATATTCACGGTCATCTAGATATTCCTTTTTTATCTCATTCGTATGTTACTCTTGAGTACTTTTTATCATCTTTTTGTTGAAGGTCGTCCGCGAGAGTGGTAGAAAATATTTGAAGGCCATCCGTGATGATGGTAGAAGATATCAAAAGTCATTTGCAAGGATAGTAGTAGACTACAGGCCACGAACTCCAAAGCCTGGTAGTAGATGGAATTGAGCCCATAAAATGCGGAATCAAATTTCAAGAAGGCCAAGGAAGAAGTGGAGGAAGTGTTGTCTGAGATTGCATGAAATTATAGGAACAATCTGAGAAGAATAAGCCCTTGAGAATGGTACTATTTTATTTTTCTTCTTGAGCACTATAAAATAGACTACAAGAACTCTCAAATCGGATCAATGGTTCTTCTTTAGCGGAGCAAACAAGTCAGCTAGCCGGACCAGCCAAGGCTAGCACGAGGCTAACCCAACTAGCGTGAAGGCAGGCTAGCACGGCCCATGGTAGCGCTCATCACACACCAAGCTAAGAAAAATGGGCCATGCCAGAGGCCTCCAGTATGAACCGTGCCCAGGTGCCCGTGCTCCATGTCTTTGTTCCACTCTAAAATTTTGTTAAATATGGGCCCGAACTATTTTGTTTCACACGGTCCGCATCTTTTCAATTCACTAATGCCAAGACCAGCCCACGGGGTAAAAATAATTACACGGCCTGTGCCATTTTACATAGCTAAACAATGTTCCAGTCGATGAGCCATGCCAAACGACATGGGATGTACGCTCAAAAGATCAATATCAGAGTTCCAGCTGGTAGGTCGTGCCATGATCGACAACCCGCATCAGCACGAGGAAAATGGTCCATGCTAGGCCAACCAGGCCATGGTGTCATGATTCCATGGTCCGTGCCACAACTAACTGCCCGTGCCAGCACGAAGGAGCCTCGACTGGCACAGACTGTGCCAGACGTCACTTCCTGTGCCATTTGCTGCTGCTAGGGTTTTTGGCATATTTTAGGGCCTTTTTCAAGGTCCGATTCCCTACTACTATATATATGGACCCTTTTCTATTAGAGTTTAAGTTTATGCCCACTTTTCATCTTTAAGAGTAGGTCAAAGAGAGAAAATACAATTCCTCTCTCTAGCTTATTTTTCTTTCTTCTCTTTATTTTTCTTTTGTCTAAAAGTGTGAATCCAATGCAATACTTGGGTTCAATTCTTAAGGAGTAGGTTGGGAGGTCATCTCCGTACCTCTCAAAGATACTATTTTAAACCCATTTTTGCTTACTAACTACAATTAAGTTGATAGTGGCAAGTCTGGGTCGTCCATAGAGACAAGGGATATTCCTAAGTTTTGCTCATATAATGGTAAATACTACGCTAGATATAGATATATGCATATGTATATATATAATCATATAAAGAGGGGGGTTTGGTTTGGTTTTTCCTAAGTTATGAATTTAAAGCATACAATCACTAAAATGAGATTAAGTACAAATTACGGAGCCTTGGGGGGCAATTGACTTATACTTCCAAGCCTTCTATCTATCATCAAACATATAACCTATTCAACACATTTACTACTTGTTGTGAAGATGAATCTCTCATTCTTCTTTGGTACTAGTTTACGAGAGTGAGTTCAACATCTCTCACTAAACCTCACTAATGTCCCCTTTAGTCGTTCAACGCCTAAAGGTATCCCATTAATGTCATTAAGCTCAAAGAATCAACAAGTTTGGTAACACTTATAAAC
>JAULKK010281851.1:0-14228 GCA_032355705.1 Rubia peregrina
GTAACATTTTAAATAAGTGTTGCAAAGAAAGTGTTACGATAGCTCTAATTTGTAGTATTGATTTGTGCGTCTCAACTATTCAAATAGATAGCATTTCAGGGACCACATAGTTTCATTAGGATCAAGCGTTGGTGTGATCATGTCTCCTAATTTAGTCATATCAGTAGAGTATGATGTTTGTTTGTGCGTAATTTGGGCGTTCAACTATTCAAATGGATGGAGGTTCAAGATTCAGTAAGTTTCAATAAATTCAATTGGTGGTGGGACCATGTCTCCTTATTTAGTCATATCATTATAGTAGGATGTTTGTGCTTAATTTGGGTTCAACTATTCAAGTGGATGAAGTTTTATCATTCACTGAGTTTAGAGAGATTCAGGTGGTATCTCATAGTTTAGTCTTATAAGTAGAATTCTATGTTTGTATGTTATTTTTTTGATTGTATGTAATTTCCCTCAAAAAGTGCTTCAATATGTTCAAGTTGTTGTTTCTCCTAGTTTAGTCATATCTATAGATTAGGATGTGTTGTATGTAATTTGATTGATTGTATGTGGTTGATCCGTACCCCGCATGGTCGTACAAAACCAATCTTTAGAAAGAGCAATATCAACCCACTGAGTGTATGAGTCAAATTTAAAGATTTATTTTGTTTCTCCGGTGCTCACTACCAACCACTAGATAGTAGCTAGTGGAAAGTCTGGGGTTGTCCACAAAGGTTCTAGAATTCTAAAGTTAACTACAAACAACTCACAATCGAGCGCCACTCCGATTGTGTGTCGGAAACAGCTACAAACATAGATTAGGGGATTTTTATCTAACAACTGAGGAACATGCAAACAGGAGGGATTAAACTATTGTAACTAGCCTTGGGGATTATTATCATAACATGACCGATGAGTGACTTTGATCTTAGATTCTATCACATGTAAGACATATAAACCTATCCTATGCCTATGCCACATAGTGTGGAGATAGCCAGACATTTCTAATGTCTGTCACACAAAGGTCCATCGCCTACTTTATGAAGCTATCACACCGTCTCCGTAATTAAGGAAGACTATTCGATCACCTCTTTGATACCACAATTCCTTCCCTGTAAATATCACTCCCAATGCTAAAGTTCCCCCACTTAAAGGAACAATGACTTGCATAGGTAGAAACCGTTAGATATGAGAGTAAGGACAATACGTCCCAGACACTCCACTATGGACACCAATTCCTAGACCTAGAGAGGCAAATGAATTAGTGTCTCATGATGACTCTAGGGTTGACACAACTCTAATGCTACACCACAACCCTAGTTGCTACAAGCTATTATGCACATCTATCGGGTCACTGAGGGTTTCCCATCGTTAGGGAAACTATTGTCCCTAACGTGAATGATTATTGCACAACTAGCCAATTAGGTTAGAGTCTAACGATCGGGATGGTACTCTCGGACTAGCATGCATGCCTCCTCGGTATTCGCAAACCTATAATAGCTCTAATCTAACACTCTCAAGATGACATGACAAGCCTAGAACGATGATATACGGCACATGAATCTATGGGTGCATTATAGAACATACATAACATACATCTTACAAGGATATAATGCATAGATTAAGCATGAATATTCATAGGCATAAAAATAGGGAAATCTAAGAATCTCACAAACTCAACATCTAGTCATGATTACAAATATTTCCCCAAGAAATAAACTACTTTACTACTACTATTAAATCCAAGGAATTCATTGGATTAAGTGTCATAGATCTAAGAACTAAGAGAATGAAAAGAAAACAAGAACTCTAAGGAGAGAGAGAGAGAGAGAGAGAGAGACAGAGAAATAGAATTTTCCTCTTCCTTCCTACCTACCAAAAGTAAAATCTACATTATGCCTACTTGTTAAACCTTAGAAGACTAAATGATGTCTATATAGGAGAGGATAAATAGGTCTCTAAAGGCCCAAATTTGGAAAAAACCTAGTAAAAACCTAGTGCCACCCCTGGTACCACATCAGCACAGGCAGTGTAAAAGTGCACAGGCAGTGTGAAAGTACACGGGCCGTGTAAAAGTACACGACCCATGCCAAGTCAGCCTGGGCAGTGTAAAAGCACACGGGGTGTGGGTTGGAGGTCTTTCTCGAGCATACTGGGCACGCGTCCCGTTTAAAACAACGCGTGTCACGGTCTGGAGTCTTCATCTTCATCTTCTGAGTGTGCGGCCACGCAAAAGCTCACTGCCCATACCCAAACTTAGTTTCTTCGGCACTTGGCATGACACATGCTGTGTAAATATACACGGGTCGTCCCAGTCTTCGAATCTTCCAAAGCTTAACTTTTTCCTTCAACTTGTATGCACCGTTATGGGTGAACCGTTGATGTGATTTGGGAGTTCTTGCTGTCGATTTTATAGCGCTAGAGAAGATGAATCTAGTTGTACCACCCTTGGAGGCTAATTCTTATTAGATCGTTCCTAGAACTTGATTCAAATGCCCAGATCACAATTCGTCAGCTTTTTTGTCTTCCTTCTTCAACCATTCTATCTTATACCACGTTTTGAATCGTGGCCTTTAGTCTTCTACTATCCTTGCGAATGACCTTAACTAAACTACTCCAAAGTTCCGACGAGTATCTACGAATAAAAGCTCACAAAATTGGATCTAGACGCTTGTAGGACATAGAATCCATTATATTTAAAATAACTTACAAAATGAGGAATTTAGATTAGAAACCCAAAAACGGTCATCTTAAACCCTTTGTAATGTAAACTCATCTAAATCTAGCAATCCACCATACAAAAGTAAACAAATATTACGTTAAATGCCTTGGAAAAAACATGCATTTGGAGTCTCATCTATTCCCCCACACTTAAACATTTACTCGTTCTCGAGTAAACAAGAACAAGTAAATATCTAAGAGTGTAATAGCATGCAAAGAATTTTCCCAAAACACCCAACATTTTATTCCTAGACTAAATAAGCCCCCAAAACATAAGAATCTCTAAGGCTCACATATCCCTAAAATAAAGTAATCTAAACCACCATCATACCAAATCAAAAGGTAAGGTGCACAAAATGTATATGTAAAACTAGCTTACTCCACAAAAGAAGCTATCAAAGACAAATCAAGAGAAGCATAGAATAGGTTTAATTTCTCTCATTTTCTCTTATTTTTCCTAGGAACCCTCTCAAATTTTCATCCTAGCTTCACACATTTTTTCTTTTTTTCAAGCTCACCCTCACCCTTTTCCACACCATTTGGCCTCTAATTTTTGAATAGGTCTTTCGACCTATCTGGGCCTTCCAATTTTGCCTAAGTCACCTTTTTGGGTTTTTTACTTAGTCGGGTATATTGTTTTCAATTTTTCTTATAAAAGTGATCTTAAAAGAGCTACTTGCTACATAAAAAACAACTAAGAATCATAATTGTTATCTAATTCCCCTCCCCAAAACATAAAGCTTGCATTATCCCCAATGCATATGCACAATCTAGAACATATGTCAAGGAAAGGAAATAAGAGAGCACTTACAATGAAAAATGAATACTAAAATCTACCCTTAGTGACACAATCATGACTCTAGGATTGACATGACTATATTCGCTACAACAAAACCCTAGTCGCTACAAACTATTATGCACATCTATTGAGATTTGCCCAGGGTTTTCCCTCGTTAGGTAAACTATTGTCCCTAACATGAATGATAATTACATGATGAGCCAATTAGGTTAGAGTCTAACAATCACGACGGTACTCTCGGGCTAGCATGCATGCACTCACTTTCCCGGTATTCACGAACTTACAATAGCTCTAATCTAACCCTCCCAAGATGACATGACAATCCTAGCACGATGATATACAACACATGAATCTACCGATGCATCATAGAACATATATAGCTTACATCTTACAAGAATATAAAGCATTAATAAAGCATTGATATTCATAGGCATAAAAATAGGGAAATATAAGAATCTCACAAAGTCAACATATATGCATGACTACAAATATTTCCCCAAGAAATAAAATACTCTTCTACTACTATTAAATCAATGGCATTCATTGGATTAAAGGCCATAGATCTAAGAGCTAAGAGAAGGAAAAGAGAAGAAGAACTCTACAGAGAGAGAAGTCTCAGCTTTCTTCCTACCTACAAAAAGTAAAATTTATATTATTCCTACTTGTTAAACCCTAGGAGACTAAATGATCCTTACATATAGCATAAATAGGCCTCAGAAGGTCCAAGTTTGGAAAACCCTAGGGAAACCCTAGTGCCACTCCTAGTGGCACGTCATCATGGGCCGTGTAAAAGCACACATGACGCAGACTGGATATCCTTCTCGAGCTTATTAAGCACGCGACCCATGCAGAATTATGCGGCCCATGGTTTGGAGTCTTCGTCTTTGTCTTTTGAGTGAGCAGCCATGAAAAAACTTGCGGCCCGCTCCCAGAATTAGTCTCTTAAACATTAGGCATGGTACGGGCCATGTAAATCTACACGGGCCATGCCAGTCTCTGACTCTTCCAAAGCTTGGCTTTTTTCCTTCAACTTGTATGTGCCACTATGGGTGAACTGTTGATCTGATTTAGGAGTTCTTGTAGTCTATTTTATAGCGCTTGAGAAGACGAATCTAATGGTGCCACCCTCGGAGGCTGATTCTTCTCAGATCGTTCCCCAAACATGATTCAAAATTCGAATCACAATTCATCCGCTTCTTTATCTTCCTTCTTTAGCCCTTCTATCTTCTACCAATTTTTGACCCATGGCCTTTAGTGTTCTACCATCATTGCAAATGGCCATCATGAAACTTTTTTGAAGTGGCTACGAGCAATCTACAAATAAAAGCTCACAAAAATGGATTTAGATGCTCGTAGGAACATAGAATCCGTTAGTTCTAAAATAAGCTACAAAATGAGGTATTTTGATATGAAAACAAACAACGGTCATCTAAACCCCTTTTGATGTAAACTAATCTAAATCTAGCAATCCACCATACACAATCTAACAAAAGATTTTCTAAAGGCCTTAGGAAACACGTGCGTTTAAGTCTCATTAGTGGTATAAATATAGCCCAAACAACAAGCCCAAGCTCGGGAGTGAGGTTACGACCCAAAGGCTAAGCTGACCCTAAATGAAGATGCGTGAAACAAGGTTGTGGTTAACCCAATTAATCTCTAATGTCCAAAACCTTGATGGCTACGACCATCATGATTAGGGAAACAAAGGCTACGACCACTACAAGCTGTTAAAAATAGAGGAAATACTTTGAATAAAGGTATGTTATGAAGATCTCTGAGATACACGCTCTGAACAAATGTGCTAATTTAAGTATCAAAATTTTCTCCTTGAAACCAATCTAGGGACTTGATTGCAGGACTTAGGAAGCGGGGAGTCGGCACACACAAGTTCCAAATCAATACTCATATTCGAAAGGAACCAATCACATCATTGGCGCCAAATGTGGGCAAAATTATTCTTTTTGAGTTATGGCAGTTACCAGTAAAGGTCAAAGCCAGACAGAGGGCAAATCGTCACCGGAACGCACACCTAACTAGAGGCGGCTCATAATCAATGACTCTGAACATAAATCTATCAGAGTTGAGGAATAAGAAAATGAAGGAGAATCTTGCAACTCGGAGAACAAAAGGAAAAGCAACCACTCACGATGTTTCTAGAAGCAAACATAGAATAACTACACACCCAAATTTTCAATGCAACAAGAGCTAGAGCAGAAAGATGACAAGAACATGAAGCCAGACCACGTTGTGAAATCAAATGGAAGAAAAACCAAGGGCACATCAAATAACCTAAGAGCCTCGTAGTGGAAGAGGAAGTAGAACATTCCCCATTAGTAGAACACTTAAAGAACTTTGCAATGACTATGGACTTTAAGATACCCATCACGTGAAAATATAAGATACAATGACAGATCCGAAGAATATCTGCACTCTTTTCACAACACCATGTGATTCTGCAATGCGCCTATGCATATTGTATGCAAAGCTTTCCCCATCCACTTGAATGGAACTGCAATCACATGGTATGATAGCCTACCAAGAAGAAACATCCAAACATGGGCCCAACTTTTGGATCAATCCTTAGGAAGATTTTACCAAAAGCAAAACTTCACGTAAACATTCGCGAATCTTATGAAAATTGTACAACGAACTTGAGAAAGGGTAGTGGAGTACCACGATCACTTCATTTTGGAGAACCTGCAAGTTCGGGACCTAATATACCAAATTTTCCTTGGAACTTTCATGAACGGTATGCGGTAAGGGGAATTTTACAAGAAGCTCACCTCAGATATGCTTGATAACCCAAGGGACCTCAAAAAACTGTTGGAGAAATTTGTTTGAAAAAAGGAAGCAAACAACAAGAAACTTGAAAATGAACAAGGAGAGAAGCAAACATGAGAAGACACTAGCAAAAACGCAATGAATAGAGGGAAAGGAACCCCTATGGTAAGAAAAAAAGAAGATATAGTGGGTGGTAGCACTGCATATCCAGAAATGTTGGTAATGTAGTCAAGGAAAGAAATATGGCAGAACAATAAGGAGTTGTTTCGTGACCTGCCCCAGTGAGTGTGCCACCAGATAAGAGATCAAAGAAATATTACTGTACCTTCCATAGGGGACATGGTCAAAACACAGAGTTGTACGAAGACCTTAGAAGGAAAATCGAAGATCACTTTCGCCTAGGCATGTGACTCAATATAAAAATAGAAAGACTAGGTAAAATTTGGGAGGTCATCCCCGTACCTCTCAAAGTTACAATTTATAAGCCCTAAATGCTTATTAAATACAATTAAATAGATAGTGGCAAGTCGGGGTCGTCCACAAAGAAGAGGAATTTTTGTAAGGGTTTTCACTTATAAAGGTGAATACTACACTAGATATAGAGATATACATACATATATATATATATAAGCATGTAAAGAAGGGGGATTTTTGGTTGGTTTTCTAAGTTAAGAATTGAAAGACAATACAACTATCAAAGTAAACTAGTTATGCTACCATGCAACAAGCTACTAAAAAGATGGTAAAATCACAATTAGCAAAGCCTTGGGGGAAATTGATTACCACTTCCAAACCTCTTATAGATCCTAGACTCATTCACTCATTCATTCACATTAATTGCATATGGAGAATGTTATCACTTCCATTTCAAGATCAACACTCATTTCTTCTTAGTTAGTAATTTGCAAAGACGTTCAATGACCATTTGTAAACCTCATTGATAAGCACTTTAGACAAACAACGCTTAAAGGTATTTCATCAATGACATTATATACTAAGTACTATAAATTTGATAGCAACTATAAGCATTAAACCAAATGCCTCACCATTTAACCAAACAAAACATTTATTAGACTAAACCTAGAACAAACAACATTCAAGATTCAACCTTTCATTGCTACCATAGTACGAATATGATAACAAACAACATTAACATACTTATCTAGCAAGATTAACATCGTTCACCCACAAGAAGTTCTAATTCCATGTTCTTGGATTTTCATACCAAAGGTGAGAAGAAATTGTACACTTTCCTAACACTTCTAGCACTTAATCATACAAATATTCATATTCTCAAACAACTTATAACATAAATGAAGTAAACAACAACATTAATTGAACAATAAATACTTCACAACAAATGCTCATAAAAGAATAAAATAGAGTCTTACTGCATGAGTTTGGAAATTTCAATCAATTGCTCCCAAATGATAGATTTAGCTAACACAAATCATACTAACATTCATGGACAAATTCAAACATAAACAAAGAGAGAAAAGATGAAGAGAAATGAAGAATTGGGGTTTTTGGGAGAAAATTTTCAGCCAAGAGAAAAGTTAAGAATGAAGATAAGATCAGGTATATTTATAGTAAAATTCGTGGTAAAAAATATTTAAAAGGGGAGCAGGGCACACGGGCTGAAGCGCCAGCCCGGGGGCGCATGAGGCCCTATAGCGCAAGCCCACGCCATTAGGGGCTGACAGCGCATTATTTGTGCTGAGGCTGGTTCCCCTTGCATTTTGGGATGCACGGGCATGCGGTTGAGCGTCCGGGCCATGCACCCAGTTATCTTCACCCGACCGGTTGGCCAACCGATTTTTGCTTCGGTCGGCAGGCCGACCTTCCTTATTCAAATCCATAATTTTCTTATACCAAATTGTATTGGCCTTCACTTCTAAACCCTTATTTTCCTTGTGAATCTTGATTATTTAGTTTTCCATCATTAACATTATTATAAGAGACCTTTCAAAAACACCCTAAACTAGAGACTTATGATATAACTTATAAATCATCATCCTAACTTTCTTACCAACAAAGCATCCATTATTCTTACATAAAAGCTTAGTCTATTACAATATGAGTTTCAAATGTGCTAAAAAGAGATGAGCACATCACTCATTAGCATACAATTCTATTAGATTCAAAGTAGGTTAAGAAAAGAAGGATTTAGATATGAAAAACCGAAAATGGACATCCAACCCCAAACCTACTTAAATTTAGCAATCTTCCAACAAAATGATGGCAAAAGATATGCTAAATGCTTCAAAAAAAATACATGAATCTGGCATCACACCAAATCCTCCATTGCCTGTTCTGATCAATAAGGTGAGCCACCTTGAGATTAGTGTAATTGACTGCTTGGGGAAGTAGTGTCTCGGAAGTTCCCCTTGGAATCCATCGGTATGTTATTTGTACCTGGTTGTGTGATCATATCAATAATCTGGGGTTATGCTTCAGCAGTTCCTTTCACCAAAGTATGGACCTCCAAGCCTAAGAATGATATGGCTTGGATTCCATACTCATAAAATTTAGATTTCTGCAATACTTCTGTGTGAAATATTGCACAAAAAATAATTCTTTGCTCTACATCATATTCCACACATGTTTGGCTAGCAATGCATGATTCATATTTGTTGCCTTTCTCAACCCCAAACCTCCATTGGCCTTTGGTTGACACATTTTATCCCCAGAGACCAAGTGCATAACTCTTCCTTCCAATTTTCGTTTCCATAAAAAAAATTCTGTCCTTTGATCTACCTTCTGCAAACTGTATGTGGAAGTATAAAAATTCCCATGGAGTACAACGGCATGACTGACATAACGTGTTTTGTGAGAGTAATTCTACCAGCCAAACTGAGTGATTTTGTTTTGCATAACTCGAACTTCTAATGGAATCTTCTCAAAATCTCTGGATGTGTATGATTTTTGGACTGTGGGTTTAGAATATGAACCCCTAGATATTTCCCTCCAAGTCCTCTATTATGTATATTAAGAGTACATCTCATAAATGATCCATCTTGCGGCGCTGTGTTTGGACTAACCTGGATTGCCAATTTTTTAAAATGTATACGTTGCAAGGAGGTCATCGCAATACCGCTCAAAGTTACAATTTATAAGCCCTAAATGCTTACTAAATATAATTAAGTAGATAGTGAAAATCGGGGTATCCACAAAGAGAGGGATTTTCCTAAAGTTTTTCACATACAAAGGTTAATACTACACTAGATATAGATATATGCATATATATATACACACACATATAAAAGCTTGTAGAGGGGGGAGGGGGGTTGGTTGGTTTCTAAGCTACTTTATCATAACCCTAACAAGCAATCATACAATCATTTCATATGCTAAAACTTCCAACACCATTAATGTATTCAACAACCAAATTCAAAGCACAATAAATACACAATAGCAAAGCATTAAATAGCTCACATATAGTTCTCAATACATGGGCTTCAAAGCCTTAATTAATTGCTCCCAATACTAAGTTTAGCTACTAGAATTCATACTAAACAACAATAGAAATTCAAACATAAAATAAAGATGAAAATGGTACAAACTAGGGTTTTTCATAGCTGGAATCGGGAAGAAGAAGATTGTGTGAAGGAGAGAGGATAAGATGGTATGTATAGTACAAAGAGTCAAAAAGTATGGGAAGCGACCTGTCACGAGTCGCAAGGCATCGCGAGTCGTGACAGAGTACGCTGCTCTTCAACGTTTTCTTCTTCTTGTCTAAGTGCAGCCATATCTTCTTCACATATTCAAGTCTTCATGGTCTTCTTTTTCTTCAAAAGTATTTTTCATGGTCTTCAAATATTCAAACTATTACCTTGTCTCACAAAATTCCTTAGAAAGGTTATAAAAGCGCAAAAGTTACCCTTAACTCTCCTAATAGATTCAAGGGAAAATGGAGTATCTAAAGCACAAAAGTCTACCAAAATGAGTACAAAAGATCCCAAAATCACCATATAATATGGAAACATTAAACCTTTCCCGAGTACCTAGCAAAAATATCTAGATTGCTTGCTAGTTGTCTGACCGCCCGCTCTATGCATTCTAAGATTAAGATACTATTAGATAGGATGTACGGGGTGCGAACCGACCATCCTTATATCCACCATGGTGCATATTATTTATACTCTGATGGATCAAGATGTGAGATACTGCTGGCATATTTTGAATAGGTACGGTGATAACAAACCCTGTTAAAGCCCCCCCTAATTGGTTGAAAAAACTCCGACCTTCCTCCATTGACTGCTACGGACATGGTAACTGAAGTGATACATTTCATAATTACATTTATCCACCCTTGAGGTATCTGAATGTGCTGCAACGCTTTCTCTAAAAAGTTCTAGGATGCCTGATCATAAGCTTTACTCATGTCTATCTTGACTGTCGTTATACCTCTACTGCCTTTTTTTATTTTTCCAGAGGAAATCTATCATATCATGTGCTATAAATAAATTCTCCCAACTATTTCTCCCATTTACAAATCCCACTTGTGCAGGGTGAATGAGCACTTCCGTTACTTTAGCTAATCTTGTAGCCAGAACCTTTGCAACTGGTTTGTACTTTACATTACATAATGTTATGGGTCGAAAGTGCTCTACCTGCTGTGTGGGATTTTTTTTGGTATCATCACCACCTGTGTGTGATTCTAGTCTTTTGGTAAAGCTTGGGTTCCTGACAGGATTGCTAGGACTTGCTCCGTGACTTGTTTCTTATTTGTGCCCAATGGTGTTTGTAAAATCCGGTTGGCATGCCATCCAAATCATGAGCCTTCCACTGTTTCATACTCTTTAGGCCTTGCCACACTTCCTAATTGGTAAAAGGTTTTATCAGATCTTGTTGTGTTAACAAATTATGTTGTTGCTATTTCTATACTCTTGCAACAATATCTCTTGAACCCTGTTGTGTATCCAAATTGCCTCATATTTCTTCTGAGGCTTTGATTTATCAGATACTGGGAGTATCTCTAAGATTATCACTCTATGATCCGACTGCATTATTGATAAACATGTCACCGCAACCTTTGGAAACCACTCATGGCATCTTTGATTGGCAAAGCATCGATCCAGCTTTTGGTATAAGAAATCTTCCCCTTGTATTTGGTTTGACCAAGTGAACCTTTGGCTTGTACCTTTTACTTCCGAAAGGCCATGAGATTGTATCATGTCCCACAAAAACCTTGATGTCTGTGACTCTTGAAAATGTTGTCCTTCTATTCTATCATGAGGAGCCAATATTTAGTTGTAGTCACCCATTATAACTAGGGGATAAGACAAACTGGAAAGATTCTCCTTAATTTTGGACTAGACTTGGACCCTATATGCTACTACATGGTGTCTGTAAACAAAACACTTGTACCATGACTCCACCTGATAAGTAATTCTAGATATTGCATAGTTACTAGTTGCTACTTCTACTTCTAGTTGTATAAAATGAGACCACAAAAGTGAAAGACGCCTTGTTGTCCCTTTCGCCAATATATGCCAACCTTTACTAAACTGTGTCGATTGCTGCCATCTTTCTGTCCAATCTTGAGAAACTTTCATTTATGCCAAACACAGTATATGAGGCTGATATTTTTTTCAGCATCCGAAACAACTTTACTCTCATAGGGCCATTTTTAATGCCCCTACAGTCCCAATAAAGGAACTTTATTTAGGGGTGGTGGGCTGATTTGGGACAGCCCTGCTAGAACCCGCAATGTTTGATCGTCTTGTTCTCGGTTTCTTGGCAAACTAGAATAACGGCTGAAAGATTATTTCCCCTTGGATCCTCCTCTTCATCTCCACTAATGCTTCCGTGCTCCAGCTTGCCACAAGCTTTGTGTTGATCGACATTGTATCTTCTGAGTCCTAGCACTTTCTTTTCCTTGAATCCTTTGAGTTTTCTCCTCTTTTTTTATCGTGTCCTACTTGCAACTTCTCTCCCAAGCTATAAAGAATCTTCCACTTAGAGCCTTCTTCCACATCTCATTGTGATTCTTCCTCAGGGTTTATCATACCTTTCCCTTTCCCGTTGTGGCCATTTGGATGGCCCGACTCTCTGTAGCCTTTTTCCAATGATATTTTCTCCTACATTTGTGGTTTCTCCATCTATTCCTCTTGTCTTAGCACTGTTGTATGACTCAACTCTCTTCCTCTTCTACGCCCTGCCTTTGTGGTTCCTTCTGACCCGCGCTTTGTCTTCCTTCGCTTCTTCATACGTTTCTTAATCGATAACAGAGCTTGCATATAGCTTATGTATCTTGCTCTTTTTACTTCCCTCGTATTTTCTGAGGTATGGGTCTCTTCTTCTACTTCTGATTGTCATTATCCTTCCTGGCTGAACTCTCATAGCTTTAATGTTACTACATACAAACCCCTACTTGTGCCCAAGCATACTCTTACTTCTAATGAATTCATTGATAACCCTAAACCTTGTGCCTCCCGGCTACAAGGCCGATTTACATTTTAAACATTATATATCCCTGCTGGAGGCTAGGGTTTCCAACCCATTACATAATTTTGTGTATTATCTACAAAATTTTGATCATCAACTATTCAACTAGAGAAATTTTGACAATCTATTGTACATACAAACATATTCTCATTTGGAAGCTGAATATGATTAATAGGAGTTTCTAAAATTTGAAGTGACTATCTTTCTTGAAGCTCTACATCCTGGCCTAGGTCTTCCTTATCCTCTGCATCCTGATGTTCCTGAATTTGATGGGTTGTTTCAAGATCCCCCAAATGTCCTCCTTGGTCAGCTTGGATCTCTAATTCTCCCATCACTAACTCAGGCGTGCTGGTTAACATCTGATCCACCAGAGCCTCGTGAGGAGTTTCTGCATTTTTCTCCAAATGACCAGTGGGTAAATCATACTGTCAGTCCAATCCTCCATTCTCCTGAGCATCATTTTTCTTTGCTTGTCCATGTGGTCCTGGTTACACCAGTTGTTGAAACGTCCCTTCCGCTGGATCTTCTTGCATGATATCTGCTTCCTGGACCAATCCTAATAGATGATCATTTGTCTCAACATTGTATTCAAAACCATCTTCCACATCATCTCCATTCTTATTCTGGAAGAAATTCATCCTTGTTTCCAGAAAGTCCGTCTGGAAAGTGGTGAACCTCTTATGAGGCTTATGGCAATGAGCTCTCATGTTCGCCGGAAACAAATCCTTGTTTGCATCGTAAACAATACGTGTTCCTCTTGACACATTGTGGAGAAAAAACTTATTCTCCAGGAACTGGACCAGTACTGCATCACCTTCAATCGGGCACCTATTAGGCAGATGCCCAATTCTTCCACATCTTCGACAGAGTTTGTGGACTCTTTCATATTTGCATGTAACCTAATACATTCTCCCATTTGGCCTTTTAATATATACGCCGAGAATGAGAGAGCTATCCAGATATATATTGATCCTAGCCCTCAGGAAATGGATGTTTCGCACCAGCACTTGGTAGATATCCACATCCACTACATCTCCTACAAAGCTCACTACCTTAGCTACTGTTTGTGGTGTGAAACATGCCAGAGATCAATGCAACGTTACTGACACCATCATCGTGTAGAGACTGATTCTATCTAAAGGGATTGTCAGATTCTATCTTCTGGCAGCAAACAATCCACCATCAATTGAGAAAGGGGTGTTGTGTAACACCGCCAGTCTTGCTCTGCAGACGCCAGCCTGATGACATAAAACTTTTTGAAATGGTATTGCACCGTAATGCCCAAACCCCAAAGTTGTTGCAAATATTAATCAATCATCAAACTTGCATACTATCTATCATTTATCCAATAGCCAAGAACACATAACTCTGCTTCCTCCATAATCTCCTGAATATCCTCCTGATTAATGGTTAGTAATGTATCCATTTTATATGGTTATTTTGGGATTTTTTGTATTCATTTTGGTACACTTTGGTGCTTTGAAAACTCTGTTTTACC